>BMAO01024782.1:0-63668 GCA_019973975.1 Trichonephila clavata
GGCTCTTGAAGGTTTCGCTTCAGATTCTTTAATCTCAGTGGATGGTACCGTGGATTACCATCTTCTTCTGACACGACAATATCGTCACAGGAGTCGCAGTCGACAACTTCTTGAATCCTTTCAAGAGCTCTCCAGAAGCCATACTTCTGCTGAAAAACTTGGAACTCTTCCAAGCTGCATGTTTGGGAGACTTATTCTGTTTCGGGTCGACTGTCTTCTCACCCTTTTGCATAAGAAGTCGAGTTGATATTCGACGTTCGCTTTTGGAAGGGGAACGCACTTCAGGCGCTGAGAGGAAGGTGAAGACAACTTGGAGGATTTTGGTACATCTGACGGTGGCTCAATTCGGGATTGATCTGGGTTTTCTTCATTGCTTGATGGGCCTGATCCTCGACGGGGACTCAGGGAACGGCGTCTGGCTGAAGGGGATTCACCCACTTTGCAGATTTCGCGTTGTTGAAGAGCCATGAGTATTTGCTTGACAGGTCCTCTTTTAATTCATCGTTTATTGATAGATGCTAGAAGAAAAAGAGATATATTTTAAATGTTTAGATATTGATAAATTGACTAACAGTAATGTCAACATGATATAGTAGAATTCTAAATTTATTAATATGTTCTTTATATAAGGGTTTTAAGATATTCACACACGTTGAAATGACAAATTTCGATCAAAGTACTCATTTACTTTTTGTTGAATAAGGCAGCAGTTTTTAAACTGTGGTTTGCGGACCCCTGGGTGTAATCAGAGCTTTTCCAGAGGGTCCGCGAAGGTCTCTCATCTCATGTAAATAGTTCTTTCTTTTATACACTGTGAAAGATCTCGTGGAAAAATCGAAAGGTGTGCCATCCTAGACTAGATCACTAAATTGTCCCAATAAATATATTTTGTTGGACAGTGTTTCAGTCAAGCATATTGATTCAGTTGTTTTCATTATTGTTTGTAGCGGTACCATCTATATAAGCCAGTAACTACCTCCGCACCATGTGATCATTTTGGTGTAGTGGATAAGTTACTCGGCTTTGGATCCAAAGGTACCTGGTTCTATCCAACAGGATAAGCGCGCCACTTCATGTTATTATTTGCAACTATATAGCTATTAATAAAACGTAATATTTTAGAAAAATATATACAAGAGAACACTTCACAAAAAGTAAGAACGCAGTTCTCATTGCTTGCCAGTGCGACAACGAATGCATTCATCTCGATTTTTAATCGAATTGCGTCTGTATTATTTATTGATTTGCGTCTAAATTATTTATTTATTTGAAACTAGTAATTTGTAATATTTATATGCATGCATATATATATATATATGTAATAATTCCCAGTAATATAATCCTTTATAATAACTTTTAACTACCAATGGTCATCCCTTCAGGACCAACGTTTTAGTAATAAGTTAACCCGCCGCCTAACGAGAGTATTTTAAACTACACCTGTCCACCCACTCAGATCATGTGATTTGAGAAGCCTATAATACCGAGATTCATGGAGACCAACCCTTTTCGCTTCTGTATTTTGTCTGCGTAAACGTGTAGCCGGCTGCATTGTGTTTGTGTGTGCTTTATTGTGTCGTCCCTGTAATGTTTTATGTGCTTAAGATGTGGAATAAATAGTTTTAATTAATCACCGGAATGCCTCGTCAATATCATCCAAAGAAACCATCAACAATAGCGATCATATTATTAAAGAAATTATGCCAACGTCATTACATATATATATATATATATATATATATATATAGGTATATTGAGAAAGCTTTTATTCACTCAGCCATGTGTTGGGAGTCAGGGAGTGGTGCTCAAAATTTGGGGCCGCAATGTCAGGCTGATGCATAAAGAGGGGGTGGCAAGGCGATAGAAAGTTTTCAAACCACTGGAGTAGAAAATATTTTGGCTTTACAAATCATATATTAATTTATTTTTAAGTTGCAAGAGACTGAGTTACGATAAGTTACATAAAATTAGAAAAACCAGAAGTGGGACTTAAGTCTATCAGTAGTGAACATTTAAGGTATCCGAATACTTGCAACAACATTTTTTTTAAAAAAAATGGAGATATGTGGATTTTTTAGTACATTAAAAAATACGCTCAAATTAAGCAGAGGAAAGGAAATTATTATTACTAAAATGTGAAAAATTGGTAAAATGTACAAAAAGTAACATAAACGCAGTCCATTCTGTACCAAAAGCTTATGAACAAATTTTCAATTCTGATGTGTTTCTATGTTATTCATTTCGGAAATGATCCTTAGCATAAGAGATATTTTCATTTTTACAAAATCTAAAGCAGTTTATCATAGTTATTACATGAAGTTCCTTAAAAAAACAGTGATTATATCAACATAAGAAGCTGTAAATTTTGTAATAAAACAGTCATTGATAAATCTGAAGGTTAAAACACTTCTACTATTATACAGAGAATACGCACAAAACTTGAGTTAATTATTTTAAAAACTTTCTTAGCAATCGCTGGTCCCCGTTTGAGCATTTAAAAAAAGCATTTCGAGTAAAACGCTTTCTAAAGTATGACATCTTGCTTAGTGTAAAGGCATCGGCTTTTACTAAAACACTTGTAGTTTTGTTCCAGTGAACGGAAACTAATACACTTTTATAAATTATTAAAATTTTAGTAGATTACTTAGGTATGTTTGTATTTTATTTTAGTAATCCTTTATTGGTATTTTATTACTTTTTCTTCTAATTGCTTTAAAGTATTTTTTTTTAAGAAAAGACAAATATTTCACATAATTGTGATTTTAAAAAAATTTAGATTATTTATTTTAAATATTGCTGGTTAAGTAATAATATTTATTGGAATTGATTCTAAAAAAGTATTTTAAGGCTTTAATATGCTATTCAATTTTTAAAAAATGAATACTCTGAGCGTGTTAAGATAACTTAAATACCCGATATTTTATTAACGAAGTAAGGAAAAATAAATATTAAATAAAGTAAATAATAAAGCTTATGCAGTGTTTATTATTACAAAACGAGTGATTGATATTTCAGTTGCAAGGAATAGTCTCATAAAAGTCCGAAAGTCCGAGTTGATTCTAAAATCAACCAAGTAATTCTTCCCTTTTTAAACCCATTTCTTAATACATTTCACCAGAACTCATTTACGTCACCTCTTGATTGAATTCTCTTTTTAGTAGATGAAAGACTGACGATCTTTCTCCCTAACGTACTAAATCATGAAGATGCCTGCTGTCCAGCTGCTGAACATCTTCCTCCCCCCCTCCAAAAAGTAGTTTCTTCTGAAACTATATAATAAAGGTAACATAAACAGTTTTTAAATATATCCATATATCTTCGGCAATTAATGCAAAAACTTTATTAAAAAAAGCATCCAAAATATCGTTTCCAAATGAAAGATGCTTCGTAAATATATGAAGTAGTAAGAAAAAAATAACACACACACACCGAGCTTTAACCATTAAGCTTTGCATCAAATACACACAAAAAAAATACAGAGTAGAATATCTAACTATATTCAAATATTCTAAGTTCACTTTTTTTATATTTTGTATCTCGAATCGAAAAAGGAAAAATTGTAAGTTTCGCATTTTTTTAATCAAATTCTCAAATAGAATAAAGCTTTTTCTGTACTCTAAAAGAGAAGATAGTATCGCAAATGTATAACTTTTCCACTAACTGAAGCAAAACTTTTTATATGTTACGATAAACAAAAATGGAAGTTTCCTATTTCACAATTTATTTCATGAAAATGAACTGGTAACCTTTTAAGTCTTGTGTGTTGTCATTCTGTATTGCAAACAACTGTAAAAGTTTTTAATTAATAATTTTTCTTTTACATTTTTCTTCACTGAGAATTTTGAAAGAAACTCATGAGTATGGAGTCTAAGGTAGCTCTGTGGAAATGATTAATACATTGTAGACAAAAAAAAAGATTTTCTGAAATATATCATTTAAGGCTAACATTGAAAAAGAATTCAATTAGTTTTCATGTCAATAATATTCAATAACGGAAACAATCGAAGAAATCTGTTTCTTTAAGCTTCGGTATGTAACGAGATTTTAATGAGCAATATTAAACTCCACTGAGAATATTTATTTTACAATCAGATTGTTTTCAAGTTTCTTAAAAGCATCGTACTTACTCGAATTTAAGCCTCACCATTTTACCAGTACTAATGCTTCTGAAAATCGGATGCAGCTTAGAATAGAAGGAAAAACATTTGTCGGTTGGGGCAAATTGAGTTTAAACCTATTTCAAAATGAAAGATGTAACCATCCATTCTGGCAACTTGCATTGATGTCTTATCTCATCTTATTCCGTTCCGCAGTTCAACTCCAGTTATTCAGTTTATCTCTGTGGTCTATCCTAAGCATCATTGTCTTCTCGTATTTAGGAAATTTTTTCTATCAAAAGGGAGGCAATTTTTCTGCATAAACAAACGGAAACAGAGTAGAGGTCAATGAAAATTTGATACGGATGAAAGAAATATACTTCGATGGCGTAAAAAAATGATATAGTTTTTCTCTTTAAATGTCTAACAATCTTTAATAATTCTTTTATTTTCTATTTTAAAGCATTATTTTTCAAAAATGTTGCATAACAAATGCATTGGACGACATGGTAGACGACGTGTGAGAAAACGGCGTTGTAAGTAAATACGGTATATTGTATGGAGTATTTGCATATATAACTGTTGTAGTCAATAACTGCTAAAAACAGAGATATTGTTATATTTTTGAAAAAGAAATTCTTAAAATAGTAAAATGTATTAATACAATACAATATGCAGGGTGAGCACAAATGATGGACCTGATTTTAAATAACCATACTGTCAGAACTACTGCATAAATGCAACGAGTGATATACCAAGAATTTTTCACTACTAGTGGTCAACAGATTGTAACTCCTTCAAGATCTCTGCGATTTAAATCTAAACATGGCAACAATGACAGAGAAAAATATTTGCTTAATAGGGTTTTTCAGTTATTTCAGTGCAATGTGAGCTTAAAAATCACCACGGAAAGGAAGCACCAAACAACAAGAGGATTCTGCGAAGATGTCATCAATTTTTTAAAAAAATAATTTTGTTTGTGTAAAAAGAAAAGCAGAGGCCAAGCGTCTTGTAAAAAGCAGTGGAAAGGGTAAGGCAGAGTTTTATTTGAAATCCCCGAAAGTTTGCAAAAGTTGATGCCTGTAAACTTGGAATGCCCCAAAAAACGGTACATAAAATTCTACGAAAAAATTAAATTTGAAGCCATGTCATTAGAAATTGACGAAACAAATAAAAGAGGACTTGAAGTAAGCATTTGTACAGCACTCCGAACCATTGATAGAGGAATGCTACAAAATGTATGAAATGAACTGGATTACCGAACATGCAATGTAACAATAGGGAGAAACATCGAACATTAACAACAGAAATAAAACATGATTTTCTCTTTACTTTCTTGTATCACTTATTGTAATATGTGCAGTAGTTTCGGTAATTTGATTTTTTTTTTTAAATTGGATCCATCATTTGTAATTATTCTGCATTTAGATGCATTAAAATGATTATAAATGACAAATTAAATACTTTTCTGAATTAAGAAACTTATTTAATACTTTAATTCATACGAAAAGTCTCAGAAACCATTCTTAAAGTTCTTTTAATTACCCTAGATTTCAGAAAACGTTCTAAAAGTTTTTCAAAAATCAATAAATAAATCAATAAAAAAATCCTTTAAAAAGTTTAAAATAAGTTGAAATTATATAAATATGCGTATTTTTTGTTTGTTTTTTAAATAACAGAAAATTATTAAACAGATTGTTATGAAGTTAGTATTTTAAAATATATTTAGTTTCTTTCGTAACAATATCGAACATGATTTTTTTAATCCATATGCCATAGAAAAAAATTAATGACGAAATTAATTTTTTTCTATGGGAAACCTTCATTTTAGTGCATCATACATTCAGGAAACAAAAATTTCATATATTAACACTATTCAGAAAATATATTTCTTAAGACATTATGTAAGCCTTTTTTATGGCATTGGGTTTTTTTTATTGCTTTCGGTTCACTATTTTTATCAAGTTCATCATGATCATACAATTTTTATATTGTTCCATATCGTTTACTCAAATAATTATTAATTCCTTACAAAGTTGTATTAATCATTCTTACATTAAATTTAGAAAACGTTTGTTTTAAAATTGCAAGTATTTTTAAAATGTAAAATTTAAAGCTTCTCAAAGTGACGAAGTGTTTCTCCAAATCTATAAATATTATTTAACATAAATATGACCATCATAAACACAGACATATAACAATAATACAATATTGCTTCAGGTGGTTTCTATGTTTATATAAATAAGTAGTTCATTTACGCAGATGTGATTATGTTTGAAAATTATGCTCTCCAATTACCATTTCGATTGTCCTTCTCATTAACTAACAAAACAGCCCCAATCACAGATTTATTTTAATATTGAAAAATATGAATAGTTAAATACTGCTAAAATGTCCAATTTATTGTAATAGAGCAAACTGGTTTTAATTGAAAAAAAAAATTGTACATTTTTCAGTATTTTATTAAGTTAATAAAGTTGATAAAAATTATTAACCAAAGTTATAAATTTACATAAGATTTATATTTTTATGTACTTTTGAATATTTTAATTGCCTAAACATTTTGCATATTCAACTATGTAAACTGTTAATTCTTTAAATGACATTTTGTAACTAAAAACATGAAACTAAAACGTTTATTTGAAAGGAATTCTTAAAAAAGAGTTATTTTCGAGGAGGAAAATTAAAAAGAACTTTTAATTTTTTGGAACACTTTTAGAACTATAAGAAAAATGTCAATTACAAAATATGTTAATGGGGAGAGATAGACGGTTTTTACTGTTACATTCTAAATCTGTTTTTTGCGGATATTTGGAAGTGTTTCACCTTCTATTATCTCGCATAGTTTTCCTGTCTAAGCTTGTAATTAAATTAGTTAATTTTTGTTCATGTTAATATTACGCAAATAACCTCTGGTATATGAGTGAAATTGATTAAATGTGTAATTTTAAACAAGCTGTACATGTGCAAGGATCCCGTGCAAGAAAAGATAAAGAAATGTACATTGAATCAATCAAAGCATAGTTATTAAAAAAAACTTGAAAAGTAAAATTAAATTTAAAATTTAAGATAACTTGAAACAAATATTATTGAAAATAAATTTTATGAGCTTAAAAATAAACCCTTTAAAAATAAAAAAAAGTTAAGTTATAAAATATACTTTTTAAAATATAAAAACAAAAGTAAAAGGAATAAATTTATGTTAATTAAAAACAATATTGTTTCTATATTACAACTGTTCTATTTGTTTTACAACACAGGCATGATTTTATTGACAAATATTAAATTTTGTTACTGAAGTACACACCGTAATAATATTCATTTTGAACAATTATAGAATAACTTGAGAAATATTCCACAAATTCAAATTTATTTCTGATTTAATACTCATATTCTTGTTCTACAATATTTGGCAAATTAGTTCAATATTAAAGTTTAAAACGTCTTCAATTTATGTAGTTTAAAATTTCTATTTTTATTAACTTTTTTAAAAGTAGTAGCGAAGATATATAAATTATATACAGAACTAATAACAATTTAATATCTTAAGCTATCAGTTTTTTGCGACATTTAATTTATTTGATATGCGTAGGTAAATAAGAACTTCATGATTATATGACATGGAGGAAGCAGATCTTTGTTATGGATATCCTCGTAGCTGAAGTCATTAGTTTCTGAATTTGGCCTCATTGTTATTAAAGAGGAATATGGAATGAGATCTGTGTTGGGTAACCAAATAGGATTATTCATCATACTACTATTCTGTTAGAAACTGAAATCTTTTCTGAGATTCTATATGTTTCAATTTGAATTCTATGTCTTGGGAAATAATGAAATTAGGAAAATATCTTGATTAAACAAATGCAGAGTAAAAAATCAATACCTTTATTATACTTACTTGTATATATAAAACGATAATGCACCTTTAGATATACACTCAAGAGCCAAAATATTATGACCACCCCTACATTTTGCAATGAATTCGCCTGGATGACGTGGAAGGCACGTGATAAGGTGGAAGTGGTATTTAATTGCTGCTGGAAAGTCTGAAGAATAATTATTTCACTTACTTCTGTATGTGATGGGAAAGGCTGCGGAGCTAAGCGACTTTCCTTGAGGGCAGATTGTAATGGCTCGAAGGCTCGGAACAAGTATTTCCGAAACTGCACGACTCGGGGGTGTTCGCAATCTACAGTTGTTAGTACTTATGCAAAGTGGATGAATGACGGTCAAACCAGCAGTAGACGACATGGTGTTGGACGTCCACACGCTATCAAAGAAAAAGGTAGTCTGTCTCGCACGGTGAAGCAAAGCCGGAGCCAGACAGTGGCTCAGCCGACAGCCCAATACAATGCAGGGCCAAGTAGAATAGTATCGAAGCACACGGTTCAGCGGACACTGTTGGATATGGGGCTACGCAGCAAACGTCCCACTCTTGCACCTTTGAGGACCAAGCGTCATCTCCAACAGCACCTGCGCTGGACCCGGGAACATCGCGATTGGCCCTTAGATCAGTGGGAGAGAGTTGCCTGGTCAGATGAATCACGGTTTGGCATTCATCATGCAGATGGTCATGTCAGGATACGCCATATTCCAGGCGAACAGTTGCTCCCTCAATGTACAGTAGGTCATATACAGGCTGGTGGTGGAGGTATTATGCTCTTGGGCGTCTCTGGAACCTGTGGTTGTGGTAGAGCAGACCATGAATGCTACAGAGTATCTGAACATCATTGCGGACCAATTGCACTCTTACATAAACTCTGTTTTTCCAGCTGGAAACGGAATGTTCCAACTGGACAACGCCCCGTGTCAGAAGGCTAAAATTGCGTTGGAGTGGTTCAAGGAACATGATGCTGAATTCCAGTTAATGTCCTGACCACCTAACTCACCGGATCTCAATTCGATTAGAACTTATTTGGGAGGTCATGGGATGGCAGCTCAGAGTTCAAAGACCACCAATTCGCAATATCTCAGATTTGCATGACCGTTTCTTAAACATCTGGTACAATCTGTCTTCGACCATCTACCAAGGACTTGTGGCATCCATGCCAAGGCGGGTTGAAGCTGTGTTGCGCGCCAAAGGGTGGCCACCTCGTTATTGACAGGTGGTCATAATGTTTTGGCTCTTGAGTGTTTGTTACCGTTAAAGTGTGAACTCCGTTATTTCAGAATAACTAGGTATTTCATGAAATAATTAGAAAAGTCAGTTAAAGTATATAAAATTTTTGAATTCTACGATTTAACTAGGATTTTAAAGGAATGACGATTACTTTATCGTTAAACTATGAGATACGACAATCGAAAACTCTTTGAACCGGTTCTAGCTGCTTTAGGAAGGATTTTTCCGATTAGGAACTAGAGATGGCCAGATAAAGCAATTGTAATCGTGATATCAGTTCAGTATATGCCAGCGAGAATTAATTTCCATTGAAGAAGTTACAAATATTGACACAATGCATCGATATGTTGCAAAAGTTCAAAGTTACGGTACTGAGCAAGGATTTAAAAAAGGCTCGTGTAAAAAAAAAATTTGTTATGGTAAAAAGTGGGCTTGTTTCAAAAATAATAACAGTCCTATCCAAAATGTCATCACAACAATCCTTGCTCTAATAAATAATGAAAAGTAATATATAAAGCTATATCTCATGAAATTTAAATTAATATTATCTTACATTTAGGTTTAAAACGTTTACACAATGTTTTTATGAAGTAACCGTTTTTCTTCCCAGCATGTATTTTTGTTGATAATATTTAAATATAATCTATTTTTGCAGGATATTCTTTTTCCCCTTTCTGGTTGACTAATGTTAGCAATATGAGCAATATAAAAATTATATTATCTACTTTCTCTTATTATTTATCAATTAATCATCCACATAAGAGATAAAATGTAGTTTTCGAGAGATTTTACCTATATATGATTAATTAATTTATAAAGTGACACGTTATTTATTTCAATACACAATGTAAGATCGATTATTTTTCCTCTTTAAAATTACTTTTGTTAAATTTCATAGTTATTCATAGATTTAAATACGATCGAAAAGAAGCATTTTTTTAAATGAACTTGTTTAATGAATATTTGAAACTCCTAATATAAGAATATTTATAGTAACTAATATAAGGAATTATACTTATATATGTATAAAAGTTTCTTTATACATTTATAAGAATGGAAGTAGCAGCAAAGCTTTCTCACTTGAAGATTTCCACTATACCAAACAGAAAGCCTATTCTGAGCTCAATACGTACTATTTCCTGGTTCCTTTTCTCTTGTGTTGCCTTTCTAGGCACTGGTAACAAGACATACGTCTTTACTCAATGGATGAAAGGAGTCTCATTCATTCAGCGAATAGTAACACACAAGAACTTTGGTGTACTAATAAATGACTCAGTAGATTTTATTGCCGTATTTCTTACTCACAGACGTCATATTTTCTTTCAATATTGTATTATATGTAGGCGGTTAATAAATGACTTTACGACTGAAAAAAACCTTTTACGTTTTTTTAGCATATTATTAGATTTGCTAAGGTTTTGATAATAAGATGAAATATTATTTTTTTATTCAGATATATAACTCCATTTTAGTTGTGAAATCTGCTTTAAATGTATGACTAATGGTGTTAAAAGAGATAGAGTTTCTGTTTCTTAAAACTAATTTAACTGATTTTTAGAAATTGTAGGATTTTGAAACATAAAATCATTGTAGAATTAATATATCTTGAGATTTAAAAAAATATGTTCATGTTCCATGCAGTATATTGAAAGTAGTAAATATATGACCAATATATATATATATATATATTCACTTACATAATTTACTCTTGAGGTGGTACCCCCTTCTCTAAATTCCCCACTACACCAACGAGAGGTAATTAAGCCTGTACAAATTTAATGTGAAACAACCTCTCAACACGGCGGGTCTTCAGCTGTACTAGGCTCTATATTAGGGGTCGTCAACCTTTTAGCTGCGGTGTGCGAAATCAATCTACCCATATGTTTCAGCGCTCCACACAGTAGGATAATTTTCAAACAATTCGATTTCCACGACAATGTATGCAGAGTTAGGGAATTGAAGTCGAAAATGCAGATTTAGAGTTTTATAATTATTTAATTTTGCATCATTTAAAGGTATTTCTTAACATAAAAATAAACAGTATAAAATTTAAATATTTCTTCTACAAAAATGAAAATAGTAAAATTGTACACATACTATGTAGTTTTAAACATATTTATTAAAATAAGAAATAGACAAAATAAAATACAAGCATTATCCTTCATTATATTTAAATAAATAGATAAAGTCAATTTTTAATGCGAACTAAGAGAGAGTACTTGCACCTCTCTACTTTCATATCTCCAAATCGGGGGGGGGGGGTTTGACTTTCAATTGGATATGATTCTGAGCATTCAGTTGTTAAACAATTTCTTTCTCGAAATATTTTTCATACAAGAAAAGACTTTTTACGAAGATATGTAGAACCAAAAGCGGAAAACATAGAGTACATACAATTTTCTCTCTTCAAACACTTAAATCTTCCCAGAAATGTCATTCAATAATTTACAAAATAGCAATAATTTTATGTTTAGAATTATGTTTCTGATTTTTTGTGACTCCGTAAATGTTCATAACATTGAAGGTGTTTGTCAAATAAGGTCCATTTCAAATTTGTAAACTTCCTTCCATACAAAAACTGAAAAATTTGTAAAGTAATTCAGAATGCCGCTGAGAATTGGACCTTGGGCCATATGTGGCATGCGTGTCATAGGTTGCCAACCCAGGCTCTATATCATTTGGAAACAAGATGTTAAAGATTATTTTTTTGTTTTTTGAAGGTGTGTTTTACCTCTATTTCCTTCTTTTCGAATATTTTTAAACCTTATTTTTTCATTCTGTAAACAAATCCTCTAACTTAATTTTTGAGAATTTTTTTCAACATATAATTGGAAATATTTGATATTTCTTATTTAAATCTGCTACGGTTAACAAAGCGATCACCCGAAAAGTTGTCCCATTTTATATCTGCTCGTGGTAGTGATGTTCAATACCCCCGGAATTAAAAATTTATGACTTAAACTACGGTTAGATACCTAGATAGACATTTAAAATCCAATTCTACTCTTTACATCCACGCCGCAACAGTTTAATCCTTTATCTACCCCGATGGTACTTATAAGTTCCACTCCCTTTGAAGTGAAATAGAATAACCATTTTTACGGAATACTTTGACGATACTTATCAAAAATATTCTTTTAAAACCACTCTTTCAAGATGTATGGCACCACGGGTTCTATGATGAGTATTCTAGCTGGAAACGCGAAAATAGTTTTAAAGCAGAAACTGCGTTTTCAGCGACATTTTGATCGAAATTGCGAATGTTGTTATTTTTGTTCCGAAGAAGTAGTTATTGTCAAAAGTCAAAAGGTGTGTTATTTTTTTACTCGTTAAGGAAGACCTTAGAAAACGATATGGCTATTTATTTTAAGAGAACAATGCATATAATTAATTTTACAGTTGAACAACTTTGTGGTACGTATAAGTAGAGAGAAGAGAGGAGCAAGAACGATTTTTTTTTGTTCAGTGTGGCTAATTGTTGTTTTTTGTTGTGTTGTAGCGTCATGACTGTAGTGCAATAGACTTATGATTTTTTGGGGGCATTTCTTTTAGCTTAATTTATTTATTTAGCTTCTTTATTGTTTTATTTTACCGTGTTGAAAAAATTTGAACTTTGAATCTGAGCTTTTTTTACCCCGCAATTAAATAAAGCCTCTATAAATTATTCAAAAATTAGCAACATTTTAATTTCCTTATGTGTAGTTGTAAAATCTAACAATAATTGAAGATTTTCAAGATGCTATTATTATTATTATTTCCTTTTTTAGAATGCCTGAAAAAGTGAAACTCTGTCTTCAAGAGGCTTTGGGTTTATTACAGAACCAACTATCTGAAATCAATGATGTACAAACGGATGATTTTTCAGATGTAGAAGTCCCAGCAAATTATCTGCTGGAATTTTCGTTAGATTCTTAGGATGACGATCATGATACTGAACTCAAGGTGCAGTAGTTCATGTTAAGTGAGTGAATATTAACGTCCCACTCTTCAGCTACACGAGGGCTTTTGGGGATGGCCGCGTAATTTTGAACCATGGTCAAATGACATGGACGACAGCTGAGCTGGCACCCCCTCTCCTAACTACCACACCACACCAACGTGAGGACGTTTGAGCTCTCGACAGATTTAACGTGCATCACTCCCCAACACGGCGGGTCTTCAGTTGTACTGGGATCAAACTCATGATACGCTAGCCACGATCCGATGCCTAGACTACTTGGCTACCGCGGCCACAATTCATGTTAAGAAAATGCTGCATTTCTTACCCCAGGATGTAGTACTTTAATTAATGAAATTATGAAATTGTGTTAAAAAATCGGATAGATAATATCAAAAGTTTTAAAAACAGTGACATGGAAATGGTTGAAGTATTTAAAACTTTTAATATATTTTATTTATTTATTTTTTTTATTATTTTTTATTATTATTTTTATTATTATTTATTTTTTTTTTTTTTATTATTTTTGTTTTATGTAATTGATTGAGGTATATGAGGTCGAAGCATTAAATATAGCTATTGTTAAAAATAGCTGATTATAGTTATTGATAGCCATTGGCAATTACACATTAATCACATTAACCGATTATTATTTATAATTCAAAATTATTTTTTAATTTTAATTATAAAAATAATCAATTTTTAAAAAGGTTTTCCTAAATAACCTCCTACAGACTTCTTTCTTTATAGAACAAGGATAAGCTATAAGTTTAAAGTTATGAGCTCCTTTTCATATAAAATTTAATGTGTTTTCTAGTGTACTTACTGTGAGTGGAATGTATAAAATTGTATTAAAAGGGATGAATACTTCATTGTAACAATTTTTTTGAGATTTTATTCAAGGTACGTCTTTTGGTGTTATGTAGTAAATCGACTCATTTTTGGGCAAGTTGAATCACTAATCACTGTCGGTAACCAAGATCTACTTAAAGAGGACTAAATTTGATTATCAGAGAAAAATAGAACTAAAAGAAATATCTCTTTCAAATGTTACAAAAAGTTATCGCAATTCAATTTTTTCGGTTTTTAGTAATATCAATGCATATTTTAAAAATAATTTCTAAACCTCTTAATCTCAGTCGGGTTGTTTTGCTGTTTATCTATAATATTTACTCAATGAATAATTTCAAGAATAAAATGGGCAGAGTTTTACTCTGTATTATTATGGTTCTTTAAATTTTATTAATTATATCAGATGGTAATAATAATTACCGTAATGTAAAACATTTTACACCCTCCACTATTTCTTACACTGTATGAGTATATTCTCTTACTCCCTAGCATACAATGCATGTTTGTCAGAATATCTAAAACAAAGATATTCCATTCAATATAGTTGCGGTGGCTGCGCAGAAAAGAAGCTGCCCACGAATATGCAGATTCTAATTTCTGCAAGCCGTGTAATGCACTTGATATGCATGTGCACTTCGCAGACATAAAACATGGAAATATCCGGACCGAGCGTGCTTCACCATTATACGAGATATCTGTCGGACTGACTTTTCTGAAGGAAAGTACCAGATTACCTTAGACAGATTTTAAACCTCCACTAGGTGCCCTTCAAAAAGTTCCATCTCTCAGACTCATCTCCTTATATTTACTTTTGAAGATGATTTAATAATTTTATTGGTAGAATTCGATATAAAAATATATTTGATGTAAATAATATCTGAAATATAATCAGAAAGTTAAATATATAAACGAAAAAGAATCAAAAAGATAAAGGTTAGTTATCATTTTTGTGTCACCACTGTTTACGTTTTAAGATGTCTTATTGCAGTCTTCATAAATCATCTTACAATGTTCAAAACAAACGAATTTTTCATGTAATGCATTATAAAATTTTAATAATCTTTTCGAGATGTCTGGACCAGAAGAAACAATGTCTTTTCTTTCAAGTTTTTGGTGATGTTTATTTTGGTTTTTTTGTCTTGAATGGGGCGTTGTATATCAGATATTTCTTTAATCCGAGTGAAAACGAACGAGGCATATGATTGTTACACTCAGGCCGTCTTCGCATGTGCTCTTTCAAAAGTTCGTGATCTAGTTTTCCTAGATATGTGCACGAGGATCTGAATGATTTTGATTCCCATATAGATATTTTGGAAGTTTATTCCAGCTACATTGATGATTGAATTAAATAGTCACTGGGTAGGCGCGCGACATCCCTCAGATTTATCTTAACTCCCAACAGAACAAAAAAAAACTATCAAGCAGGATTTACAAAATACTTGTTTCGAATTATTTTCGTATAAAATTGAAAACTATACTATTTTACAAGAAAAAAAATCAAAATTAGAGAAGTAGTACTCAGTCATAAAAGCTAAAATTGTTGGGCACGCTGCATCTATCAGATTCAATGGCCCCAGCCATCCGAAACATGAAGAAATCGCCCTCGTTCTTGACGCTGAATACTCTCTCCTCTCTCACTCTAGGAGGAGTGACAAAACCGTCTCGTTCCGAAAGAAGGAAAAGCTCGTTCCAACCCATTGTATAGACGTAGCACCGAAACAATTTTTCTTGTGAATCTCAGAGATTCGCGAGCCTACCGAGGGTGAGTTAAGCATCAATTTCAGCTCTACAATTAGAATTTAATTTTTCTTGTATCTATATTTAGTATATCTTCTGTTCACGATAGCTTCTTTTTCTAAGAAGTTGTATTCTTCGCACAGGCATAGTTAAATTATGTATTTCGATGCGTTTGGAGATTAGTCTTAGTAATACAATTGAGATTCTAGTCACTTAGTAGAATTAATAAGATGAAATTACTTATAAACAAAAATCTCTACAAAATTAACTAGTATTATCCCCTTAACTGCCGACGAGAATCTACGAAATTTATACCCAGTGCCACCGTTTATCCAACAGGCACGAGTTGTTTCGTGGATTTTTGGGGGCGAAACAAAAAGCGTGTTTTAGAAATTAAAAATTGTTTATTTTCACTTTAAAAAAAGAAAAAAAGATAAGATAATGAAACGAAAATACAGAATTTAATGCCTAGAACTGTAATATATATATATATATATATATATATATATATATATATAAACATTAAATATCTGTTGTGCGATATATTCTTAAAAATTGTGAACACATAAACTAGAATCCCATTCAGTTCATTGATAGAGTACAAAGATACCCAATTGTCACACCTATTCGAACAAAAAAATTAAAAATCTCCAATTACTCACGGTAAGCGAAAATGAGGGCAAATAATGCTTATCTATGAATTTCATCATTCCTAGAATATGCCCTTTCAAATTTTTCCCTGCCTCTTATTCGACATAAGCAAGTTCTTAAAAAGCAATATTAATGTCATTTTATTGTATTCCAAAACCATAGGACTAGTTTTAAGCAGACTAGCACAATGCAAAAGATCCTCCTTTGAAAGAACGATTATACACGTCCGGGAAACTAAAGGCACCAGCTCAGCAGGACGTATATACACGTCCGCGGCACTTACGGAGTTAAAGAGCATTCGCATTCTGAAAATCCAATCTGTTTAGAATGTAACTCTCTCTGTTAATATAGTTTGTGTATATTTAAAGAGAAAGAAAATACAAGAAAGTGCATACCAAAAATTTATATTTTTAACTTTTTGAACTGAGATAGTGAAACTTAAGCCCAGCATGGAAGTTCGAAAATTAAAAATGATCCTTAACTACACTATATACTTTTAAATGTAACATAATGTGGTTTATGTTCAGTATAATTTTGTTGTTTCTGTCGATTTGGTGACTAAGAGATAACGCGGCAGCCTCGTAAGACTAAGGTTGTGAGCTCTATCCAAGCTGGTGTTGTTGAATAAGTGGGTGAATTAATATTAACGGCACACTGTTGAGCTACGCGAGGGCTTTAAGCGACGAGCTTCGAAATTTTGAACCATGGTCAAGTGACAAGGACGACACCTGGGCTTATCCCCTTTTCCTAACTACCACAATTCACCAACTGGACGATGTTTGAGCTCTCGAAAGATTAAACGCGCACCGCGCCCCTACACAATGTGTCTTCAGCGGAACAAGGCTCGAACTCTTGCAGCGCCTGCGGCGAGTCGATAACTTGACCACTAGTCTAACACGGTTACAGCAGAAGTCGATAGATTTTCTGAATACAAAAATCGTAGGTACAAGTGTCGTACGATTATGGACATATAAAATATACTTTGAGTATCAATTCTTAGAAATTAAAATCGTGGTAATATTTGGCATCCGATGAGATCTTGAATTGAATAAGTTCAAGTATCTAAATTTCGTAGCAGGAGCCGCTTTAAGATGAAGCCACCAAGGAAATAGTAAGGGGGCGTGCCGTATTTGCAAAACCTTTTTTGACAATAAGGGGCAACCCATTTAGAAGAAAATGTGCTGAACAATTTGAAATAATTAAATTATTGTCACTGATATATGTTTGTGGAATAATACTTAATCCTTTATATATCCTTTAAAATATCAGATCTGTATCACTCCATATTCAAAGGTATTTACCTAAACATGAAATTTTCTAATCGTTTAGAGAAAATGGCAAAACTCTTGCTTATGAAAAAAATGTAATTCATCAAATAATTTCTGTCAAAGGAAGCTTTACATTTACGTTTGCCATTTTACCATACTTTTATTCTTCGTCCATTTAAGAAATTATCTGAACAGTTATAACACAGTGAAGCAAAATATAATACAAGTATAGAAATAAACTGCTCATCAATAAAAAAAGAAAAATTATTTAATGTTCCATAATACTAATAATCAATATGAAACTTACGGTGCAAAACTAGCATCAAAATAAATAATAATCTTTTATTTCACAATAACAATAATTAAATTACCATTTAATCTCGAGTAAAAGTAGTTTGGTACGAGCATTATTTTTGCGTGTAGCTTAAAAAGAAAGCATTTTAACACTGCTCATCCATTATGATATTTTAATTTTTAAGTTGCAGTAGTTGTTGATATAATAGCAAAAGTCTTTAACGATAAGGAAATCTGCTTTGTAATTTTAGTTCTCCAGTATTTTAGTGCTACAGAAGATTTATTTTTAAATAATTTCAAAATTTTAATGTCTCTTAAAATGTGAATTTTCTGATGAATTTTACCACCTAAGAAATGTTATATTAGAGTGCAAATGCAAATAATCATGGATTAATGTAACGTTTTTAGTTCCAAACATGCTATTTTTAGATCTTTTTTTAAATAATTTCACAAAATTGACCAAAACATTTTTTTTTAAAATTTAAACAAACAATTCCTTTTTTAAATATCTATAAACAGTAACCTTTTTCATCAAAAAATTGTTGAAAAACATGATGTATCGCACATTCTCAGTTAAACAAAAAATAGTGTACGTTTGATCTCACTATGTCCCGCAAGAGTAATTGCATAGCACTGAGATAAATTACGAAAAATTTATAAACTTAAAAGAGAACTTAGGCCAAAATGTTTACATTAAACAATAAATCTCATAAGGTACTCAATAGATGTAAAAAATTTGTGGAGGGCAACATTCCTTTTGAGATTTGCAAAAGTAAGTATGTGTATTAAAACCAGGAAGTGAGTGATTTGTCACTGAAGAAAATAATCAATAAATCGATTCCTTATCATTACTTTCCATTCGAAGAAAGTAAGATACTTCATTTCATGCCTTTAAGACTTTGAGGATACTTTTCAAGGGAATAAGAGGGGGAGGGAAGAAACACATTATGATCATAATGATGTATTCTCCAGGCGTAAATTCTCCATTCTAGCAAAGGTTTTATTCTTATACGTATTTTACTCACTTGCCACTAGAGTTTATACATAATGTTACTTATGAAAATGTGAATGCTTAAGTAAATGAAAAAGTAACAATTAATTTCATAGGGGATTTCTGGCAGCATTTGCTTTGAATTATCCTTAGTTTCAAATACCTTGTACCTATAATGCGTTAAGTTATAAGTTTTATTTAAAAACTAAGGACGTTGATTTCTAAATGCTATTAAAAGGTGTTTCGACGTTTTAAAACATTAATTTTACTGCTTATATCATGAATAGATGCGTACGTATAACTTAATTTTTAAATATAAGTACATTTTAAAGGAAGAGTTTATTGTAGAAGACAGTCAGTAGAGAGGAACATTTAATAGAAGAGTAGAGTATAATGTGGTGATAAAACATTTGGCATAAAAGTATTTTGAAATAAAAATTATATACATTTCAGTGACACTAATGAGTTTTAATAGGAATATAAAAAAGTACTATCAAGTTGTCGAATTAAAAGCTTCTGTGACTGGCTAACTAGAGAGGTCAAATATTTTTTTACTTTTAAGTTTGGGTGAGAAGCTGGACCAATCATTGTGTAGTTAGGAGCTCGAACAAATCAAGCAGCAAAAATGGGCAGACTAAGATTGAAAGAAAAAAATAAATAATGAAATAAAAGAGAAAATAGTTAGAAAATAATGAAAAGCATGATCAATTAGGATTGATCTTGATCGGTGAAAATTAAGACCTGGAGTATATTTTTCGATGCTAGTGATTGGTTTATTATCAGAGTTGTCAGTTTTAATAAGAAATTGGTAGCATTCTACAGATCATTTGTCTAATAGTGGGTATTTTAATTGAGGCTTTGAGGTCTAATAAAGATAAATTAAATTCACATTGAAATGTAAAGAACAGTAAGATTTTACAGAATTTCAAGCAAAATTTTTTTTGAAAGAGAATTTCATAATTAATTTTATTCAATAACTTATGACTGTTTTCAACATCTTAGAACGTTATAACATTTTACAAGCATTTGCTTATATAAATTATGTGTAATATTTAAAAACCTATATATGATAAAAATATTTTAAATAACATGTAAGTATTCAGAAAATATAGCGTTAATCTTTATTGATTTAAGAATAACTTTGATAAATGGAATGTGTAAGGGAGATCTTAGAGGTTAACACTATTTACCTCTCTCTTTCAAAATATGTATTAGGAGTAATATCTTTTATTTACTTTACATCGATATCAATTAAATTCTTCAAAAATAATTCTTATTATTTGCATTTGTAATAAAATTTTTGAAAAATTTATCAATTAAATATACTGAATTATAAGTTTAGAAGAATAAATTAATTAAAACCAAAATATATCTGATTGAGAATGTAATACACCTACACTTGACACCAACAACTAGTACACCCTCCTAAAAAATTATATTCTAACTAAGCAATTAAAATAGTTTTTTATTATATTTTTTTCTAAAGATAAAAAAATATTATTTGAAATAGAATGTGTATGGGATTATAATCAGATCTCAAAAAAAATTTAAAAATATAAGGGGAAATAAAATATTGATGTGAGTGCGTATGAAACTTTTTTCACTATTACATATTTCTTAAAAACCGGATTAAGATAACTAATGAAATTTTATTATAAAATTTCTTAATCGTTAATCATTATTAATTTAAAATTATTTCTAAGATAAATTTATTACCAAGATTAATAATTCAAGAAAGGCAACAGCTCTGATATAATTTGTTTTACTGATTATACTCATTAGTCTGTCTGATTTATTATAATTTTCATCTCATTTCTTATTACGCAAGGAAATATTATTGTGAAACATCGGTTGCTATATTTATTATTTTTATGGTTAAAATGATTTGTTTGGGTTTCACAATTAGCTGCTTAAAAATAAAACAAACTTTCTGATTCCCTATGAGTTACTAAAAACCGAAAAAAATGTATTTGACATTTAACATTTGGGCATAGAAATCAATTGTCTTACGTTTTATTAAAGTTTGAATTTTCCACTTAAAATTTCATTTTAAAAAACTTTATTCTTAAAAAAAACATAAGTATATATTCATATATCGCCTATGGGACTAAAAACTGCTCATTGTGTAAGATTTTGCATAGATTTTTTTTTTATAAATTCAATATGTAAATAATTGAAAAAGAATTAAATTCTTCTCATTTTTTTAAAGTTGTTGTTTATTATGTTCTTATAAACCCTATAGTAACAAAAATATGCTTTTACGTGACTGGAAAATTATTTCTTAGAAATTTAAATAATTATCGCAAGCAGAATTAGGCTACATACAAAATCAAAAATAATATTCATACAAAAGTATTACTTAAATCCATGTGTCTTTTTCAGTTTAGATAAAAATAAGAAATATATTAAAACTGCATTTTTTATAGCATTTGTCAACGATTTCAAAAGTTTAGTACTCTAATTTAAAATAAATAAAAGACCAACAATATTTGTGCATATAAAACTTGAAATTGAAACACTTTTTCAAGTGTCTTATTTCCTATATGCACGCCTAAAATACTTTATTTTAATACAAAACTGCAAAAAAATGTTTAAATATATAAAGAAAGTCAAATAATACAAAGTAGAATTCCAAAGAATCAAATTCATTCCACGAACATAATACTTCTGAAAATAGAACAACAGAGACCAGTTTTCGCTTTCTTTAAGGTGACAAAAGTTTAACGATATCTTTCTACGACTTCGTAAAATGACTCCTCAACCGTAACTGACTCTTAACAAAAATAACACAGTTCGAACGAAAAGCGTCGCCTAGGACATTTATATGCCATAAGCATTTATTTTACGATTGGAAAGTTGTTTTTCTTACAAAAGTTAATTTTACTACCAGGGTTTCAAAGCTTTCTCAGTATTCTAAACAGTATCATTTCCAATAATCCTCGAGTTGGTTTAAATTATTTCCATTTAATCGAATTTCAAAAGTTTCTTCAGGTGAAAATTTTATATGCGATTTCCTTAGCGACATTTTTATTTGCTTTTCTAAGCTTTATTTTCCCTAGATAAGCCTTTTAATTTTCTTATTTTTAAATATATAAAGTTTTGTATTTAAGATCTTATTAGTGTTGATTTTTCAATCTGACTAAACTTTTTGCCAGCAATATAATGTGTAAAATATACTTTAGAAGAAAGTATATAAAGTTTATACATAGACACTGAGCCTTTCAATTCTTCAGTGAGTCAGTAAATTAGTATCAAGTTTGCTTGGGCTCTAAAAACTCTTACGTCAGACTGACCACCTGATCAGAACATCTTCCTTTTGCTTCCCAGGCCTTAGCTTTCATGAGCTGTTGCACTACTGAATTTCCATATACATATATTGTTCTGTCTAAACCATAAATTTTTCATTTTTTTTTTTGTTTTTGCATGGTAAAGCTAACTACGATATAGAAAATTTAACTATCATTTTTTAAATATACATATATGAAAATGTTTTTTTTTAAATCTGAAAAATGCAAAACACAGTAAATTTTTTAATCTCAAAACTATCTAAGAGTCGTACTAAATTAGTAAGAAGTGATTCATTAAATATTATCCTTTAGAACTTTTCTTAATTCATTGAAAAGATTAAAATGTTAAAATATTAAAAAATAATATATATTGTTTTCCAAGAAATGCAATATTTATAGGAATCGAGTAAGTATATTTTATTTCGAATTTTAAATTTAAAAAAAAAAGATTTCCTAAAATTTGAAGATATTTCTTGTGCAAACGATTTTTTTTACAGCAAAATGCTACAAAACTATATATTTTTATTTCATTGATCTATGTCTCCTTCAGATCTTCTCTAAAAAAGACTAGAAATACTTTTCTTGGAAAAAATACGAAAGATTCAATTACATGAATTCATTTCTTCACTTCCGTTGTCCAAATGGAAGAAAACTACCCAACGATATTCCAAAGCAAAAAGAAAAGAGTTGAGTGGTTTTCTGTGATATGAATAAAACATTTCTCATCGATTGCAAGAAGATTGTAAAATTATTATTTTAAGAATAAGACTCAAGAAGACAAAGACATTTTATATAATAGTAAAATAGCTTTAGAAATCAATAAAAATATTAAAACATTTATCACTGAATGCATTCTGAGTAATCTTAATAAATCATGAGGGAATATTAAAGCGTTATAAACATTGAAAGGGATGCACATAAAATTATTCGCAAGCAACACATTCAGTTTTTTTTTATTAAATGAAATACAAAAAAAAAATTCAGCTGTTATGAGTTTTTTCTTTATTTAAATTGTTATACATAATCAAAGATTAATTTACGTATTTTATGAGTGAATTGATTAAAACAATAAATATATCATTCACACTCGTTAATTTATGTTTGAAGTGGAAATCTGTTTTTTCCTCATTGAATGTTTATTTATGTCGAACTCTGAAGTAATGGATATTGGTTACTTATTTCGTAATTTTTAATCATATTCAAAGGACGACGCCTGATCTGGCACAGTGCTCTAAATTTCCACACTCTAATGGTAGGATATATATACCCCTCCATTAGTGTGGGATATATATATGGAGTTTGCTTTAGTTCTACTGTGGCTAAGACTTTATTCTATCATGACTATAGTTATCTTAGGATTATAATTATTTTGTGTATGTTTTAAAATGTATATGTTTGTTTATAAGCATAGATTGTCTTCATGCTATAATAAATTTATTTATACATAAGTTATAATTAGTAAAAAAGGTCCTAAAAAGTTGAATTTAAATGAAGAGGAAGACCGAAAACGATATGCCAAAGGATCAAATCCTGTCTTCCATACTGTAGATTTCTTTAGTAATTTCCAAAAGCATCTATATGCTCACTCAAGTTAGTGGACAAAAATGATGCTTTGCTGCAATATATCCCCAAGTTTCTATTGAAATTCATTTATATTGCAAGAGATAGCATCGCTTGTGAATGTTACGATTTTTATTGTAAAATAAATACAACAGAAAATAATATTAAAGTATTAAACATCCAGATCTAAATTATTTACACTGTTTTAAGATGAAACAATAATTATACAAGAATATAAAATATTAATTACAAAAAGTTTTCTCTCTATATTAAAAATAAAGCTTGTGACAAAATTGAAGTACAAATTAAAATGCAGAGGTGGAGATTCAAAATTTATTTTTTCTTGATTAGAATAGAGTGAAAAGAAATAGATTATACATGTAAAATACAGTAGTTTTACAGTTTGAGTATTGAGTGCGAACAGTTGTACAATGATGGCTGGTCTGTCGTTAAGCGAAAATCGAACCCCAAGAAAGGTTATATATATATATATATAATACCTCTGAATGTGGATGTATTCTTCACATAACTGTTAAAAAAATTCCTATAACGTTCTTACAAAAAAAAGCGTACAGTATACATTAGATATTATATATAACTTAGATAGTATTTTTTTATTTTAAATGTCAGTAAGTCGATTTACGTATCACTAGCTGTAATTAACACAAAAAATGCCTTACAAAATTAATCAGCATTAGTTTTTTTTATCAAGCTATACATTTATTAAAAATTTTGTGTGGACCATTTTTATACCGAATTTTAAATAGGAACAAGCGATAATAATCAGAATTAATTGAAACAAAAATTTCAAGCACAAGAAAAAGTTTCCAATTGTCTTTTATTTCTTAAATATTATTGGGAATAGCAAGAAAACGTTAATAATATTGGCTTAATTTGTGTAAAATTATATTTTTCCAAGTGTTCTACAAAAGTCGTAAACTTTTGAATCAATGAATGAAATGAAACACATCAAAAGTACTTTTAAGACAGCTTAGATATTTTACTTGTCAACTCAGGATTTAATTTTAGCAGTATTTTTAAAATTCAATTTATTGCAATTTTATCACATAAACGTGCTCCTCATTCATTTTTAAAAGTAAGTCGAATAGTATAAGCACTTCAAATAAGTTTAAATATATATAAAATTTTATTTTATCCAAAGCCATTTAAAAATTTTGTGCAACAAAGAAAACTTTTCAGCTATTCAATTACGTAATATAGAATTTATTTTATTTTATTTTTTATTTTTCTAAATAATTATTTATTAGACGTAATTGCACCATCATTCAAATTCGATAATATATAAATCATAGTTTGCTTAGATATATATCCCAAAGAAGATAATTTTAAGTGATTGGATATATATGTCATGATTTCCGAGTCAACTCCAAGGCATTTTATTTTAAACTGTCTTTATTCAAAGAACGCAATTTTGGATCTGCTTCTAAGAGAGAAAAACAGACACGTGTTATGTATCAGTGTCGGCGGCCACTCAAAAGCCAGATGTCTTTCAAGTACACTTCTTATTGAAGAGGTATATTTAAAAGTTAAGCATGACATACCAGGTAATAAAAATTAATGGTCGGAGAGGCAAAGTTCTGTTTAGGGTCATGTGTTTTTCATTCCCGAACTGTATAATAAATTTAATACTTGAAGATGTAACTGGAAAATAAAAGTTAAAATTGGCCAAGGGATTTAATTTTGATCTAATTTAATATATATATATATATATATGTGAGAGTTTTGTTTCAAATTAATTTTAATAGAGTGAAATGAAAGATTTGTAAAAGGAATTTTGTAGAGTTCCAAATGTATAGTGAGTTAAATTTAAAACTGAAATTGAATGACTCTGCTTTTCACACACAAGGAGATAATAGATAATACAACATTGTTTAACCTGCGATCACTCGCGCGGGGTGCTGTGTACACCCCAGCAACAAGAAACGCTTCCTAGAATTCCACGAAGAATGCGCAGAACCGCGATTTTTTTAGTAGCTGCACAGTTTGGGTCATTGAACCTTCAGGTCTGATGCAATCCCACTCGCTCAGACGATTGAAACGTAATGACCTTCAAAAGTTTACTTGGGGCGCTGAGAGCACCCCGCGAGTGATTGAGTTATATTTTCGTACTCGAAGCTTCTAAAATAGGGTGTTTCACTCTTTCCGTTAATATTTTCTTTTCAAATATATTAATATGCATGTATATTTTACTTAAATTTCAATAATTGTAGTATAAAAATAATATAAAACTTAAAAAATAATTGTAAAATATTATTTTTTGTTAAAATTTTTTAAAAACTCTTTTCAGAAATTACGGAAAAAATTTCATGGGAAAGGGAGCAATTGTGACTCGTTCATCTATTAGATACTGTATCGACAGATTCTGAGGATGAACTAAATGATTTCGAAGTCAGTGTATTTTCAGAAGAGCACCATATTAAACAATCTCTTCATGTCAAGGATACGGCACAAGAATTGGAAGAAATTTGGAGCAAGAAAAAACAAATAAATTGACGGAAACAAATAATTGACAAATACTCAAAAGAGTCATTACTGACACAGAAGATAGTAAAAAAAGCATTAATTCACCAAAAAACAGGTTCTGCACTGTTTGTCCACGGATAAAAGATGTAAATCCCAATTTATTTTGCCTTCAATGTAAAAAAAATATGTGCATAAACAATATGAATACAGTCTGCTCTGAATGTTTAGAAAATGATTAAAATATTTGTTTTCTACTTTCTTCTATCCTTAATATTAATTACAAAGTAAGTTTATTACTGGAAAAAACGTTTTACTTGTATTTTATGAAAAAAATATAAAATTATATGTTTTAAAATGAAAATTTTGTAGTTTTGGTTTAAATCAATATTAGTCTTATTTGTGTGCAATAAATTTAATAATTTTATTTGCATAATACAAAAATCATCTTGTACTTTATAAATATGTATCATAATTGACTTAATTTTTTTTCCATCCTTTAATGCACGTGTTAAAAATTTGGGGTGTTCTCTACACCCTGCGAGTAACGGCGGTAGCAAAAACAGGCGCGAGGGACCACGGGTTAATGCTTGTCTATAGAATCTTGCCCAATTTAAAATCTGTAGAGAAATATTGGGATTAATTGCAAACGCAAATAAAATAGGGTATTAAGAATCCAAGTACAAAAAACAGTTTTATTATTTTTCTGCATTGCATTTTATTTGCAAGTGCGTAGTTCTCACGATAACCTATACTCACTCAAAATACTAGTTTTAAAAAATTAAATAGTTAATAATAACTCTAACGTTATAAAACTAAAGGGTTAGTGAACTAAAAAAAGTTAAAGAAAAATTGCTCTTCTTTGCAATGCGTGAAAAACTACTGCTTTTTTTTTTTGATTAAGTAAAAGATGGATTCATAATATTTTACTATGAATTTCTTTGACGCTTGAATGTTACTCTTTCGTTTGGCAGACTACGCCTTTTACAAATAACCTGGTACTCTAAGCCACAAAACAGAAAATGGAACATGTGACTCAATACCTTCATATGACCTAGACTACTAGAGATAAGAATATTTCTTTTTTCCAAAATATTTTCTTGTGTGTGGTATTTTTAGAACAATGTTAATCTGAGAGACGAATAGGTAGCAGTAACATTTGGAACTGAGAATCTGATTTAGTTTTTTTTTCTTTCTGAAATGTCAAGACGATGTGAAAACATTTCCGTGGAGAAAACTTTTGAGGTAAACTTGAGACTGTCCATGGATTATCCAAAAAGTTGAGTGATGTCTTGAGATCAGCGGTAAAAGCTGGAATAAGTGAAGTGAGATTCCGATTTTTGCTGAATTGTCTACGTTTTGAAGCTAAAGATGCTGGAATTGAAATAAAAGATAAAAATAAATTTGCGCCAATCAGAGAATTTTGAGATCAATTCATAAATAATTGTATGGATTCTTATGAACCTGCTTCATATGTTAATATTGGTGAACAGTTATCTTTTCGAGGTAGGTGACCTTTTACAATGTATATACCAAATAAGCCTGCCAAATATGGAATAAAAATGGTAATGATGTGCGATGTAGGAACAAAGCAAATGGTTTATGCAATACCTTATTTGGGTTCGATTACTCAAACCAAATAGATTCCTCTATTGTCTTATTTCATCGAAGAGTTAACAAGGAATATTCAAGTGACTAATCGAAACGTTACAATGAATAATTGGTTTACTTCCGACACCTTTAGCCAACAAGCTTTAGAATATTCTAATGCATTTTACTGTATTTGGAACTATTCGGAAAAATAAGCGATAAATTCCTCCTGAAATCTTAGAATTGCGATCTCAAAGACTAGGAATTTCAATGTATTTTTTGACCAAACTATAAAACTATGTTATCATATAAAACAAAACAAATATGTTGTTCTTCTATCGTCATTCCATGAAAAATCGAATATAAATGAAGAAAGTGGAAAACCAGAAACAATTGAATTTTACAATGCAACAAAAGTAGCCGTAGACACATTAGATCAGATGTGTAACAACATGTCATGTAGTAGAAAAACAAGTCAATGGCCTATTTGTATATTTTATGGCATGATACATATCAGTCTATTAACCCGGCATCACTCGCAAAGAAAAAAACTACCTGAAGTTCTCGAACAGGGTGTGTCATACCCAAGAGTGTTTACATTGTTTTTTTACCGTAAAATTTGTATACAAAGGTTAAAAAGGAAGAAAAGTAGGAAGTACAATATGTTTATTACATTTTTGACACACATAAACTTAGTTTTTCTCTTCTTTTTATAAGGGCATTCAGTGCATTGCTTCTATACTCCTTTATTCGCGTCGTGAGTGCGTGCGATGTTTTCACTGGATCTGAATTTTTTTTAAATTTGAATTTTTTTCACTAAACATATAAGAGTAAACTTATTTATTCTTTAAATTTAAAAACTCTGAAATTTCTTATTTATTTTCTCTTATTTTGTTCCAGCAATAATTTTTTTCTTCTTTTCAAAAGCTCATCTGAAAGTGGATAAGATGTGTACCAGTTATCTCCGTTAAAATTACATTTTTCTCAAATGTTTTTGTGTCCCTACATATAAAACATTTAATTTCAACAGTGTCTCCCTTTTCTAAACTAGATCAATTTCAGTGGAGGAATCATACTAGCTGTTATACTCTTCATTTACTTCTTCCTCATCATAACCGCGAAGAGAATTTCTTTATACGAAAATACTGTTGTACTATATCTATTAAATACTGTATTTATTAAATTACTTAAATATCACATTTCTTCATCATAACTACAATAATACGCCATAGAATAAGGAAGATTTTAAAGCGTACTCACGCATTAAAAAATGTAACTCAACTTTACGCGAAGGGTGTGACACACCCGAGGGAGTGGTATCCAAAGATCTGTTTTAAAAATTCGCTGACAGGCTTGATCTCCTTGAAGGTTATGACCTTAAAGTCATTTAGACCAGGAATCATCCATTTTCCAAAAAAGGTTTAGCAGGAGCGTTGAAAAAAGTTAGACGGTGGGTATGACATACCCTGCGCGAGTGGTGCCGGGATAAATGCACTTGTTATATATGTGCATAATATAGCTCGTAAATCTGAGAAAGCATTTAGAAGAAAGTCTGCGATAAAGCTAAGTGAAGATCTCCGTGCGCAATGGATGAAAAACGTCTAAATGTAGCAGCTTTTCCCCGACCAACAAAGACATTTAATTGCTAACTTTTGAAATTGGATCAGAATATTGAACCACCTGGACAATCAGCAACTAAAAACAAACGAAAATTTGTGCTTTTTTCCCATGTAAGTGGCGTAGAATGACACGCAAATTTTGTTCTAGGGCGTCATGTTGATATGTTTAAAGATTGCTTCAAAAATAAATAAATTTTGCTTTTATGTTTGCTTGAAGATTAGATGCCATGAAACTATCTGCAGATAGTATAATTTTTATGTTATTAACATTTAAGTTATGTTTTAAGCATGCCAAAACTTATGCCGTCTGGGAAACGAATGGGTACCATTCCCGTAAGTGTTTCAAAGGGTTCTAGGTTAAATTATTTAAGACAATTCTAAGTACAAATTTTTCAATATTTCATTTTAACTTTTTTTTAATTTGATTTTTTGAAGCATTTTATGCATAATACATGATAATGTGTGAATTTTGATTTAAATTGTAATACAGAAAATTAAGTTTTTATGATTTTATCAACAATTTGATTTTTTTTAAAATTAAAGTAACACAGACATTAATTAATTTTAAATTAAAATTTTACATAAATCTCCTGGATATGCTTCTATAAATAAGTGTTTATTAAAAAACACTTCTTATTCAAACATCATACATTTATTGTTAAATAAAACCATTAAAAGATTTTATTTTATTTAATGACATCTTATTGCTTTTCATTAAGACAGTGTTCCAGTAATAATGTAAAGAAATACTTGTGTTAACACGCAATTATTCTTTTGTACTGACACATAAAAGATTGTAAGAACAAAAAAAGAACTTTTATCGATATATTCTTTCACCTTAAGGAGAATTTTGATAAAGAAATATTCCAGTACTGTTTAAACGAAAGAATATCTAAGCTGTTTGCAAAAGAAAAAAAAATTACTCCATTTTAATACTATATTCCTCTTTGCAATTCAGAATTGAACATTGTGATTTCTTCTCTTTCTGATCAAAGAAACAGAAGAAAAAATCAATTGAATACGCAAGCCGAAAATATTTGATAAGAATAAACATGAAATGTAGAAATTTGCTAATATTTGCATTTTTTTTCAATTCTTTTTTAAGGCGAAATGAATATTGACTTTAAACGAAGAGTTATTCTGAACAGTTTTACATCAAAATGGTTTTTTTTTCAAGTATAACAGGGAGAAAATATGCGAACACTTTCATCTTCAAACATTTATTTCAACACAATTTGTCTTAGGTAAAGTATAGCTTTTTCATATTTTTTAAATTATTCTTTTTCTGCAATATGCTCTTTTTTACACTATGTCAATATTAGAAATTAATTGCTATACATTTTAATTTATAAATTTGAATTGTTTCAAATGATATATAATGGTAAGATGTTAAAATTTAAGCATGCAGTTGTGTGATGCAGTGCGTTTTTTAAATTATCTTTTTTACTAAATGAAAAATGAAAAGTAAGACAGACATATATTTCTTGGAAAAAAATATTACCTGGACAGAAAGTTCGATTTTTCTTGTAAATTACAAACATTATTGTTTCGATTTTATACACATGCAGAAAAAATTAATAAAATATATACTACTTCATTTTAAAAGAATGCAAGTAAAACGTAAAATCACCAAATTGACGAAGATTTTAAAACCTTTGAATATTTTTTTACGTATGGTATCTTACCCTACTTAGGGTATATTTACCCTAAAATCGTGAATTTTGCAAAAATTTACAAATTTTTTTAAAGATTTTATTTTATAGGTCATCTTATTAGCTTCATAAAAATACCAAGTTTATCATTTTCCGTTTACTAGAACAAAAACTACACGTGTTTTAGCAAAAGCAGATGCCACTACTTTAAGCAAGATATGTCATACTTTAAAACGTGTTTAACTCGAAATGTGATTTTTTGAAAATAATCAAACGGGATCAGTGATCGCTAAAAAAGTTTTGAAAATAATCAACTGAAATTTTTTGCGTAGGTTCTGTGTAGTAGTAAAAGTGATTTAAACTTCAGATTTATCAGTCACTGTTTTATTACAAAAATTATAGTCCCTTATGTGAATATAACTGTTTTTTTTAAGCAATTTTATATAGTAGCTGAAATAAAGTGCTCTAGTTTTTGTAAAAATTAAAATATCTCTTTTCCTGAAGGTCATTTCGACAATGAATAACATAGCAACACATCAGAATTGAAAATTTGTTCATAAACTTTCGGTTCATAATGGACCGCGTTTATGTTATTTTTTGTCAATTTTTCCCCATTTTAGTTATAATAATTTATTTTTCGCTTCTTAATTTTAGCATATTTTTCTTTAAATGTACGAAAAAAATCTAAAAATAAAAAAATCCACAAATCTTTGTTTTTTTTTAAAAAAAAAAGGTTTTAGCAACCAGTCGGATACCTTACAATAATTAGCTTTAAATACATTGAAATACATGCAAAAAATACTATGCCAACTTTTATTTAAAGCCAAATTATTTGTAGTTAAATATTAAAATTTGCTTTAACATTTATTTCAAAAACAATTCACAGTAGCAGTAATTTTAAGAATGCGTAGCATTCTCCCCCTCCCCCAAAAAAAAGATTGTAAAGGAAAACTTGAGATATTTCTATCGTTATTTTTCCATAAGTTCTTAGAAGAAAATCTGTACTCTTTGGCTGTTCGTTAAAAAATATGAACTTTTAAAATAAAAGCAGCGCAATAATTTCTTTAAGCGTATGATTTGAATTCAAATGTGTTTTAGTTAAATAATAAACCATACTTTGAAGTTTCAAGTGCTTCACTAATATTACTAGGTACTTTTTTAACTGTTACTCCCTCAGCGAATTTCATTAAATTAGGTTTTATTATTAGAATCAAAGAATAATGCGTAAAAACTAACAAATCTGGATTTACTTGTAACGGGTTCTATTCGGGTTTCTACTATTCCTCTTGGGGAAACTATTCTTTAACTGCGATATTAGTTTAAAAGCCGCTTTCAGTACAGATTACTTGATTTATGTAAATACAACTTCTCTGTTTATGCAAGTCGTTGAGTTTGGTGAGGTAAGGGTTAAGCGTTGATCGTAAGCTAATTTCCAAGAGTTAGTAGACAATGACTGGTGGTCGCTTATACTAATATTAATGTATCCGACTGGTTGCGACAATTCTTTTTTTTAAAGGAAGATATGGGGATTTCTTTTGGTATTTTTAGATTTGTTTAGTGCATTTTAAGAAAAATGTGCTAAAATTAGGAAGAGGTAAAGAAATTATTATAACGAAAATTTTGAAAAAAATAGGTAAAAATTGACAAAAAATAGCATAAACGTGGCACATTCTGCACCAAAGGTTTATGAACAAATTTTCAATTTTTTCTATATAATGTGTTGCTATATTATTCAATTTTGAAATGACCTTTAGGATAAGAGATATTTTCTTTTTCACAAAAACTAGAGCACTTTATCTCGGTTACTATATGCAAATGCTTAAGAAGACAGTGATTATATTCACATAAGGGACTGTAAATTTTGTAATAAATCAGTGGCTGATAAATCTGAATTTGAAAACAATTCTACTATTATACAGAACTTACAGAAAAAATTTCAGTTAATTATATTCAAAACTTTTTTAGCAATCGCTGAGCCCGTTTGATTATTTTCAAAAAATCACATTAGGAGTAAAACGCGTTTTAAAGTATGACATCATGCTTAAAGCAATGACATCTGCTTTTACTAAAAAACGCTTGTAGTTTTTGTTCTATTAAACGGAAAATGATAAACTTGGTATTTTTATAAAGCTAATAAGATGGCCCATAAAATAAAATCATAAAAAAATTGTTTATTTTAGGTAAAATTCACAGTTTTAGGGCAGTCGTATACCTTTATAATAGAAGAATAATCCATCTGAATAGTGGAAGTCATCAACATAGCAGTTGAACAAGCTAGCAGGTTACAAGCCCTGATCGTACAAAGAGATTTAAGCCATATAAATACCTTCCATAATTTAGTTATCTCAAGTTCGGGTAAAGATTTATTATTCCCCCCCCCAGGTTTAGTTATTAAAGTGCATTTCGTAAAGTATTAAAAGTTGAATAAAAAATTAGTTATCCTAAAATCATACCTGTTTCTTCCTCATACCCTCAGACACACACGATCTCTGGGTCGCGACATACTTTCAAAACTTGTACATTTCTTAAAATGTAAAACAAGATACCAAATTCAATAATTGTAATGCAATACCATATTTACATAATTAGATTCGTTTGCAATAATGATAGTATTCTACTTTATAAGAATGTGTACTAAAGATTGGCTCTGTTAAACTCATTGATAAGAATGAAAAAATATGGAACTTTAAAACAGACCATTGACTCCAATATCTTTAATCCACAATTATGTGGAAGGAACTATAGTGTAAGAACTTTTTTGGGGTAAAAAGTGTGAATACTAAATACACTCATGCACATAAATCAAAAATATTTTAGAATTACATGAAAATTCAGCTATGTACAAAGAAATCGCTCCTGAAGACAATTACCTAGACAATACTTAGAAATAGAATTCTTGTGTTTTAATTTAAAACAAGCCGTTAAATAGCGCTAACAAGACCTGAAAAGGAGCAAATTCAGTGAAGGGTAAATAAATTACACTTTAAAAAACCAAAAAAAAAAGACCCCCTTTTTATAGTTAATCTAACTAAATTGTAACTTAATCTTTTAGTCAAAAAATCTGGAAATGGGATCTGAAATTGGTCTCCAGATGCGGGATGGGATCCGAAAATGGAAAATAGTTAACCCTAATGATCCTTATCAAGACAATAGAACAAAATTAATAAATTATTGTATTGTCATCGATCCTGGACAAGTGGGCAAAATTTCGAATTAATCTGACCTTTTAAAGTGGGTAAAAATTGAGTTTAAAGAGTCCGTTACATACAAGTGAAGCTTATAAAAGGTTGTTAAAAGGAATATTTGCTGGCATACAGTATAGTTGACAACCGACGTATAAGCCTAACAAAATGGAATATCTATGACTCAGATGACACATCAGCATGATTTTTTTCAGTCGAAATAATCGAGAGCATTGAATATGACAGCATGCTGGTAGAAGAGACCGAGAAACTCGAAACATCACAAAATGTCATATATAGACTTCAGAAGCGGTATCAAGAGGATAGAAATGTAAATAGCTTCGATACAGCTCGAATATTTGGTTACAATGCCGCAAGTTGGCAGTTATTTAGCATTCAGCCTGAAGCAACAAGCTGAGTGCTGGCTGCACCAGACTGTTAGGGTAGTTGTAGGTAGCCGCAAGTACATGAATGTTTAGAGACGCTTATGAATATGGCCTATATTCATGCAGGCTTTTCAGATGTGCTTCACTGATGACAGTTCACTGCCAGCGCCAGTTAATAATTTGAAATAAGAATTAGACATATTCATAATGGGAATGTATGTTTTCACGAATTTAAGTTTAGTGGAAACCGACTCATATTGATCTTCATACTGAGTGTGAACAAGGGATTCATTACATTTAAGATATCCCACTGGTTGCTACAAATTTTTGAAAAAAAAAATTGGAGATATGGGAATTTTTTGTTGTTTTAGATTTGTTTAGTACATTTTATGAAAAATATGCTAAAATTAAGAAGAGAAAAAAAATTATTATAATTAAAATGGGGAAAAAATAGGTAAAAACTGGCAAAAGTAACATAAACGTGGCCCTTTCTCTACCAAAAGTTTAAGAACAAATTTTCAAGTTTTCAATTCTGATGTGTTGTTATGTTATTATATTTTCAAGTGACCTTCCGGATAAGAGATATTTTAAGTTTTACAAAAACTAGAGCACTTTATCTTAGTTGTTATATAAAATTGCTTAAAAAAACGGTGATTATTTTCACATAAAGAACTGTAAATTTTATAATAAAACGGTGATTAATAAATCTGAAGGTTAAAACACTTCTATATAGGACATACACAAGAAATTTCAGTTAATTATGTTCAAATCTTTTTGAGCAATCGCTGGCCTCGTTAAACATTTTTTAAAAAAAACCCACATTTTGAGTAAAACGCTTTTTAAAGTACGACATCTTACTTAAAGTCATGGCATCTGCTCTTACGAAAACACTTATAGTTTTTATTCTAGGTAAACGGAAAATAATGAATTTGGTATTTTTATAAAGCTAATATGATGTTCTATAAAATAAAATCATAAAAATGTGTCAAATTTGGGCGAAATTCACAATTTTAGGGTAGTCGGATGTTTTAAGGAAATATTATTGAACACAATCATTACACTAATGCTAATTCTCATTAGGGGTGACATTATATTGAATTCTCCATCAAATATACGAGTTCAAAATCTTAAACATAACAAACTGTATTTATGGGGATGTCATTCAGCAATAATATGATTTTCTCTTTACAGATGACATCATCCTTCCTCACAGTGCTAACATTATAAATGCTTCAAAGGAAAAATTCAGATTCTCCTATGGAATGTGATTGGCTTCTTCCCTTGACTTGAGTATGCAAGTGGAATGCTATATACAGCCCATTTTCCACCTCACATACCTTTTCTGGATCTTAAGAGATATTTGATGTATCAGTGGGATGGCTCAGTAGCAGTTGGATACTGTGCTTAGCATAAAAGGTGTTATACTGAAAATATAGTAGCACGAAGAAAATATAAATTGTTAACTTTCAATTAACCCGGCACTTCACGCGCAAGGTATCACATACCTAAGGGTGTTTACATTTTGTTTTTACCGTAAAATTTGCATACAAAGATGAAAAAGGAAGAAAGGTACGAAATACAATATGTTTATTACACTTTTCACACGTTAAGTCGAGTTTTTCTGTTTTTTTTATTAGGGTATTCAGTACATCGTTTATACACTTCTTTAGTCTTCGTCGCAAGTAAGAGTCATGTTTTCACTGAATCCTATTTTTTTTTAAATTTCGTATAAGCATTGCTTGCTGAATTTTACATTCTTTACACTCTTCTGTAAAAAGAAATCCGAAACACACACACTTCAGAAATCAGGGTCTCGTTCAATGTTTAGTAGGTGGTTTCTGACTACTTAACAAGATAATTTGCTCATTTATTGTCGTAACGTTCAACAGCACAAGAAATATTGTCATAGGCTAATGAGATTACATTTTTAGCCATTAAATATGATGGTCATTTTTATCAAGGACGATAATTGCTAACTCAGTTAAATTACATGGATAGATTTCAATAGAGGAATCACACTTGCTATTATACTCTTCACCATTCGATTCTTCCTCAACACACCCCCCCCCCCAAAGAGACTTTCTTCATTCAAAAATACTGTTGTGCTATATCTATTAAATTATTTAAATATCACATTTCTTCGTCATAACTACAATAATGCGTCATTTCATAAGAAATATTTCAAAGCGTGCTAATGCATTTAGAACTGTAACGGCGATTCACGCGAGGGTACGAAATACCCGAAGATGCGGTATCCAAAAATATACATTTAGAATTCGCCTACAAGCTAAGGCCCCTCAAAGGATATGACCTTAAAGTCAGCTACACGAGAAAATATTCATTTAAAAAAAATGTTTAGATGGAGTCTTGAAAAAAATTAGGCGGTGGATATGACGTACCGTGCGCGAGAAGTGGTGGGTTACATCAATATTGTTATGTTTTGCACGTAAGTTATGTTCTCCAATTGGTCTATATAGAGGATATGTCTATTATCCGCATCAAGTATATTATGGTACTTTATTTTGTAATTAGTCATTGTACTTTGTTTAATAAATAGGTTTATTGTTTCACCATAATTTGGTTCTACATTTGTAACTTTATTTATATAAGGACTGTATTTATAAGGACTGTATTTATCTTTACTTTATGGACATAAGCCTATTTAAGATATCTGAAGTAAATATGTGACTGAATTTTACAATATATTATTTTAATTTATTGGATACATCCAAAAAAGTTTTAATTGAATGGAAGTAATGGATATTTTAAACGTATCAAAACTTAAATTTAACCCCTTAACTGGTTTGTCCGTGCACCATACGGGCTACCTAAACCTGGCAATGATCGGTTTACCCATAAGCTGTAGGGGCACTCATATTTTCATTTTGCTATCTTTGATTTGCCCATAATTCTAATATTGAGATCATTAGTGCTACTGATTTTAGGATATTAAGTTTGTCCATGGTACAGAAATACTTCTAATCCGGGATTTTCTTCGTGGAGAAAGTGAGAATTTTTCATTGAAGGAAGGCTTTTATATTCTTGAAAATATTCGATAAAGAACAGATTGCCAATGCAAAATGCAATTTGTTTCTTGAGTAGAAACTAAAATGGAAAAATAATCCAAAAAGCCGATATTATCTCTGTCTTCATAGTAATGTAAGACATAGTATTGCACACTGCTTCAAATTGCATTTGCATATATATATTCACACACACACAAAATCCTCAAATATTGGAAAAAGAAGTAAGAATTTGTTTTAATAAATTTGAAAGAAATTCTTTTAAGATATATGGAACATTCTTAATAGCGAACAGAGTGCACTGATGTGAAGAATACATTTCTGGGGTTTTGTGTTTTACGGCTATAATATTAAACAACATAGTGTAAAAACTTTAAAATGGAAAATTAAAATACAATTCTTTAATTCTGGCATTCTATTATGTATTATGCTTAGTTATATGCAATAAAATTGTGAAATTTTATAAGATTTGGGGCAAAAAAATTGATTGCTTAAAGGGTTAAATCTGATGTTCACTTAGTTCATTAATAAAGCACTGTGTAAAAAAACCAGTTAAAAAACTCTAAATAAGTTATATTGAATAGTTTTATAATGCTTTTTTTCTTTTAAATTAAAACTTCAGTGAAAGACGATTCCCCAAAAAATACCATATCGTGAGAGAATGAGAACAGAGACGAGTGTATTATGCCATGCAACATATAATGTATAAAAATATTCTGTTTGATACATTTGAAAAGAATAATCACAGATGTCACTGTATTTAGTCCTACACAGAATAATTCACAAATCCATTTTTAAATTATCTCTCTCTTTCTCAATGTATATACATTTGTATGTATTCAAAACTCAAGGAAAAATGAAAAACAAAACTTCAAGATAGATGTTTTAGTAACAATAAGCATAACACACCAAGAAATTATTTACGGGTTTTAGTAGCTAACCAATCTTTTCCTTTCTGTTTATTCTAATCTAATGATCCTATTAATTTATATTTAATTCCCAAAAAAGGAACATATCTAAAATGAATTTGAAAAGAAGCATAAACACACCTGGTACATTTCTTAATCATATTACAAAGAATCTAAGAAATAAATGCAAACTTATTCGAAATCATATTTCTGTTATTGCACTTTTTCAAGTATTTATATAATTAAGAGTTAGTGAAGTATTCACCCACAAGTAATTGGAATAAATATTATTAAGGTAGACAGAAAAAACTAATTGTGTTTCTAATTATCTTCAATTATGGAGAAATGCTCAGGCTTTTACCAATCAATAATTCTGTTAGATTTATAAACTCTTATAATAATTTTAATCTATATTGATTTTCTTTATTATCTTTCACTTACCACCAAGAGACAATACAATATACATACATACATATATATATATATATCTCTTCATACATATCATACATCATACATATATATATATATATCTTCTGGTTTCCTACAATTTAAAGTTCTAATTCTGTTTCATGCTATGCATTCGCTTATTTAATTCTAGTACAATATACTTTTCCATCATTTTTTATATTGTGTTTCTTGAAATCTGGTTTAAATCTTCTAGTTTTGTTAGTGGTATAATTTAGTACTATCAATTTTATTATACTCTGTATATTTTTTTCATTTTATGTCACTATATATATATATATATATGTAGTATAATAACTTAAAATAGTAAAAGACCAATTGTAATCTCTACAAAGGTAAGACTGAATAAAAATGGAATTTAAAAACCTACAAAAACCCGCTGAAATATAAGTAGACATTTTAAAAATCAATAGACCAAAATAGAAAACTATTATGTTTTCTAGAACTGTATATAATAAGGAGGGTGAAATTAGGTTAAGTTTGTTTTACAGGATCCAACCTTCCCCATCCAGTAGAAAATTTCGACATAATTGCGCAATAGAATTTGAAGAAAAAAACATAGGAAGAATAATGAAGCCAAGCCTAATAATAACACGTGTAAGCGAAAAGACTATTAGAAAAAAAACTGAATTTAATGGCTGTTAGAATATTGTACAATGGTACGTATTAAAACATATAATAACTCGACAATAAGAGCTTAACTTACCAAAATTCTTTAAGTTCTCTAATAATAAAAATAAAATAAAATAATGCAAGTCAACTGCAGTAACATCATTCTCAAAGTGGTATTACAATCTAAAATTGTGGCTAACTAACTCTTCATTTAACTATTGCGCCATCTTCTTGACTTTATAGTAATAAATAGTATACATATCACAAGTAATATCAAACTTCTTAAAAATGCTTTTTTTAAAACATTTTTTCAAAATATTTTCATTTACCGTCATATTAAGCAATTTGCTGTTTCAAATAAATTAATTATTAAAATCTTAACATACCAGGAGAGCAATGGTTATCTAATCCTTTCATCTGAGCAGTAAGTACATTTCCGCAGAGTTCTGCAACAACTTGTCACCTGCTGCTGACAAACGTTAACGGTCAAATGGCCTAGGGGGAAAGTTAATCGTTTTCCTGGCCACTACTTGAAGCAGCCAATCTATCAATGGTTTTAATTACGTTTCCAGTAGCCAGAAAGGACTAGCAATGAAGTCATCTTTCAGGTAGTTGTTAAGGAAAGAATGCATGTAATAGCCAATGAAGTTCCAACCTCAAGATTTAGTAGTGTCTTAATTAAGTTATTTTATACTAACTAGGTTGTTGGCATACATAGAAAGCTAATTATCTTCTTTTTCCCGAATTAAGAGGATTTTATCGTTCTTACAATAGTTTCTTTGTAGGTAGAAGTTAAAATGAAATTATTTCAGAGAAATTAATATTAGATTTTATTTTTTTTATTGAATGAAATATTACATTAACATATTATTTTGCTATATTCAATGAAATTCTGTTATAAAATTTGCATCTGATAACATTTGCTGAAATAAAGTGATACATTTTGAAGTTGAAATAAGTTTCAACTTCAAAATATACGAATATTTGCTTAAAAATTAAAAATTAATTTTTTAAAAGAGCGTACTTAAAATAATAATCAAAATATGTACTATTGGGGGAAAATCCTTAAAAATTATTAGCATTGTTATATACTGAATGACATTACTTTTGAACTGTGTATAACATTTGAATACTTTTAGAGTATGGAGAAATTAAATAGATTAATAAAAATTTGATCCCACGAGAAAAATTTCCATAATTACTTTTTATATATTTATAAAAAAGGATTAAATTTAAATGATTCGATATTGATAAAAAGATTTGGAAATTTACGCACATGCATATATGTATATAGAGATCACATTACCTCCATACCTACACTTTACGTTAATTTTCTCTTGAGGGTCTTAAATTTGTAACAGTTTTGAGCTTTCCAGGACTTCGCGTAAATTTTCAACTACTAGTTTACTCGCCAAACAGGATTTAACTGTAAATTTAACGCTTCGAAATTATGTGCTCATCGTTTTTAAATTAGTCGTCATATAATCTATATTGTTCTGTGTATTTAGACCAACCAAAGGAGCCTTTCACAGAAGTCATATGATTTTTGGTGCTTCCGGCTGGTCATTTGGACAAATACTACATTTATCTGGAATATACTATACATATAAATATACATATGAGAGAGCGAAGGAAAGGATGGCTTTTGAAAAAAAATCTTCTGAAATACAAACTATGATTATTATACCAAATTTATTAATATATATCTCCCTTAAAGTCTGCAGACTTTTTCCATCATCTAAGGAGGAGTTTTCTTTTCTTTCTTTATTTTTCTGTGTGATAAAAAAAGGAGTCAAACCTCTACGAACGCACTTGAGCTCAAATTTCCCTATGTCTTTATCTGATGAAACGGTTTCTCCGCGTAATGCTTCTTTAAGGTTTCCAAACAAATAGCTACAGTGCTCAGTCCAGACTATATAGAAAAGTATCAGTGTAGATCAGAGTACTGAGTGTAGTTCAGTGAAAATGCGCCACACACACATGAAAAACTTTGTGAATTGTAAAAAAAAAGAAGAAAAACGATTTAGAGTTTCTTTTTTAACATAGCCGAGTGTTTTCGATAAGTGAAATAATTTTATTTTTGGTGTCTTCCTAAATTGAGCCATTTTGATAGAAGGACTCAGTAACTATACCCATCATTAGTTTAAATTCGAAATAAGTGTCTTCCTTTCTTCATCAAAGTTATTCAAATCCTGTTGATAAATGTTTTTCATTTTTTGATGTAGATTCAAAATTTGAAGCATCTGTGTGACAGTGATTTTGAGAAATGGCAACTGATGCCAAATTATGAATTAATCAATTCCATAACTTATGCATATTTTGTTATTATTTACGATTAACGATTATTCGTCAGTCAGCAAGAGTAATATCAATTGTTGATATAATCATCTTTCCACTTAAATGTGTTTTCCTTACCGTTTTTAAACACCTTATGCCTGTGTTTCTCAAACTTCTAATATTTTCGACCCAATTTTTAAGCATAATTTTCATCTCCCTCCCCCGCTACAATAATAATGTATTTAATGAAATAATAATATACTTTGACTAAAGCTAAAGTACAACTTTAATTATAAACGATACAAATTATTAAGATAAGTATTCAATTGTGTACATAATTTAAAAAATGACAAGCCCATGGATTCACTTGTAATTGTTAAACTTGTTCTTAACTTAGTATTTGTTAAATTTATTAACAAATACATATTATGCAGTACTGATATTTTTATAAGTCTATATATCAGTATAAATGTGCATTTTTATTATTATTATGTTAGAATGTATTTTATTTTGCTTCTCTTAAGTTAACTAATATTGTCTCAAAAAACTTTTTTTGTTTTTTGGCTTTTCGATATGCTTGTACCCCACGGAGGCGTATCCCACAGTTTGAGAAACGCTGTCCTATACTATATACATCAAGAAATGGCAACTTATTCCAAACTAGAATGTATCAATTCCATAACTTATGCATATTTTGTTATTATTTATGATTAATGATTATTTGTCTGTCAGCAAGAGTTTTATCAATTGTTGGTTTAATCATTTTTCCGCTTAAATATGTTTTCTTTACCATTTTAAAACACCTTACGCCTGTGCTTCTCAAACTTCAAATATTTGCGACTTAATTTTCAATTATTATTCTCCTCCCTACCCCCTACAATAATAATGCATTGAATAAAATAATAATGTACTTTGACTAAAGCTAAAATACAACTTTAATTATAAATCGTACAAATTATCAAGAAAAGTGTTAAACTTGGTATATGATTTTGTATATGACAAGTTCATGAGAGTATCTAGTAATTATTAAATTTGATCTGAATTTAGTTTTAAAAAATTCATTATCAGATGCTTTATGCCAGTGCTTCTCAAACTTTCTATACATGCGACCCGATTTTCAATCCAAATTTTCATCGCCTCCCTTCCCTTTCCTTGCAATAACAATGTATGGAATTCAATAATAATATACTTTGACGCGTAAAGCTACAATACGACTTTATTTACAAACCGTACAAATTAGCAAGATAAGTATTAAATTTTATTATAATTTTATGACATGCCCATAGAGTCCTTGGTAATTATTAAACTTGTTCTTAACTTAGTACTGTTAAATTAATTATGAAACACATTGTGCAGTACTGATACATTTATAAATGAAATATATCAGTATCGATGTGTATTTTATTTGTTTATTATGTCAGAATGCAGTTTGTTTTGATTCCTTTTCAGTAAATAAATAATTTTTTAGATAATCTTTCCGTTTCCGACTATTCGATTTACTCGAGCCCCTTAAACAGTTATCATGCCCCCCCCCCCAGGAGGCGCACCTTACAGTTTGAGAAACACTGATTTATGCAGTCTGATACATTTATAATGACATTATATGACCTTAAAGTCAGCCATACAAAAAACTATTCATTCTCCGAAAAAGGTTTGAACGGAGCTTTGAAAAATGTTAGGCAGTGTGTATGACATATTCTGGGCGAGAAATTCCAGGTCAAGTGATGAAAAATTTATATTTTTTTGAGAAATGTTTTCGAAGTAGGCTACTAAACTTAAATTTATTAGCTTTCAAAATTTGAATTGTGAAGTGTTATTTTCTTTTTTGAATTAATTGATACATGTTACGTTTCACATTATAAATTAGCTGTGTCTAATGGATAATATTTTCATATAGGTAAACAAAATAAAAAACGGAGTTTAATAATAATTAAATTTTAAGGAAAATTCCATATTAAACCGATTTGTATTATCTATTTCGTAGTAGATGAAAACATCAACAGGTAGATATATCAAGAATACACACACTCACACGCACACTTGCATATATATATATATATGTATATATATATATATATATATATATATATATATATAATTAAAAAAGAGATGTGGATCAATAAATTAAGAAGAAATTTATGTCTGTTGAAACATTTTCGCAATTTTTATTACTGAAAGCTTTCTCTGTTGATAAAATATTACAATACATTTAAAAATAGATGCATTAAATAAATTTTAAAAATAGTATTTACTCGTTTAAATAACTTTAGAAAACAAGCATGGATCAATTTTATAATTCCATGCGTACGTATATCTTTACAATAATTTAATACAAGGTAATTATTTTTAATTATAATTTTGTTATTCATTTAATAAAAGACATGAGCTAATTTAAATTTTCTCTAAAAACTCTAAAACGTAACTATTAAAAAAATACAATTTCATATGTTGATGATTTTTTTCTATTAAAATTACAAATTAATTTCTAACATTTCGCTTTATATAAAGAAACCCACTTCGGAAGTAAAATAACTTAGCAGTTTTAAAAAAGAAAAATGGATTCTTTAACGTAATAAAACTTTGAAACATGTATGTTACATTATTAATAAGAAATTTCCTTACTCAACCTATACATATATGTTATAAAATATTAGCATTCAAAAGATTTAATCGTATTGAACTGTAATACACACTTTGAATAAAATGTCAAATGAACCTAATTGATTCTTTCTTTTTACATGCTCTGAAATCTTGAACTTCATGAATTCTGAATGCTTGAATTCAATGAGCTTTAATTAAATATTATAAGAAGATAAAAGAGAAAATCCCTTCCTTATGTTTGAACATGCTAGTTTTAATTAAAAAGATGTGTTACTCAAAGTAAATGTTAACTACTTGGTTTTAATCAAAGAGAAGATTCTAATAAGAAGCCAAGAAAAGATTCAACAATAAAAAGCAAATCACTTTTAATTACTGATTTTTCTTTTAATATTATTGAATTATTAACATAAGAATATGTTGCTTTTCTCGTCTTCTTTCATCTTTAGGTTATGTTTCCTATATGAAATAAAAATATTGGGGTGTTATTTCATTATGATCTACTGGTTAGCTCAGCGTTTCTCAAAATGGGCGCGCCCCTCTAGGAGGGCGTGATAACTCTACGAGGAGGGTACCAGCTCATTGAAAAGTCTTAAACAAAAGATTATTTTTAAAAAATTATTAATTTACTGAAAGTGAACAAAAAAAACATTTCAACATAATAGAAAAACAAAATACACATTTGCACTGATATAATACACTTATAAATGTATCAGTACTACATAATGTACATTATAATTAATTTAACAATACTAATTTAAGAACAAGTTTAATAATTAGCAGTGACTCCCATGGGCTTGTGATACATAAAATGATATCCAAAAATTAACAATTATCTTAATAATTTATACTTTTTATAATTAATCCCTTAATTGCTGATTAAAAATTATGCAATTCGCACCCCAATGACACCGTTTTCCAAGTAGATGCGCTATGTGGTGCATGTAATGTATTCAAAGGGGGAGAAAAAGGAATAAATAAGCAAATCCTCTGAAATAAGTAAATCCTTCGCAAACTCTGTCAAAGTCCTTTTATTACATTCCAAAGCCTTCCGAATAATTTTATGGATAGCAGTGCACATAAAAGATCGTACTTCGGAGTGACGTATATATACGTCCAAGACAATTAACGTTTTGTCTGAGAGAGACGTATATATACGCCATTGACACTTAAGACGCATTGTAACTTTAGCGTCAAAGTATATTATTACTGAATTCAAAACATTGTTATTTATGGAAGGGGGGCGAAGGAAATTCTGATTTAATATTGGGTCGCAATTATTGAAAGTTTGAGAAGCACAAAGTTTACATTGTTTACCTTTTGTTTTGCTGAATTGTAATAATAAAAAGAAAAAAGATGAATTTTTTGTTATCTACAGAATTGTAAACAATATAATTTTAAGGAACCACATGATCAATCTGGAAGTATTTGAAAAGTATTAAGCGTACTAGTTCAGAATGTATCGCAGTGTTTACTTGTTAAATAAGAGTACAAAGTTTATCAACTCTTTTATCGTACTTTTCGAAATTAATTTTTATTTTAAATTTAAAATTGTGAAACCTTGTCATGAAACGAAAACAAGATAAAAGAAAATTATAAAATCTGCCTACATGACTAAAATTCATAACTTTTTACACGAAAAAATCGCCTAAAATAAGTACCATATCAAAATAATTCAAGATTATCCTTTAAGAAATTGAATTTTCGACTTTCGAGTCTTCCGAAACGTGCTTTTTCTGAAAAGCGCGTATTGGAGGAAGCGTTTATTTATTTTAAAAAAACGTGAGTTAGGTATATTTGTTGTTTAACCCTGGTCACATTTATGATAAATAAAATAATAAAAACATTAAATCATGTATAATAACATATAATAATTAATTAGTTAATCAAAATAATTAGTACTAAGAATACCAAAATTTTTCTTAAGAAATATATATATATATATATATATTCTGGGTGCGTGATATACGTAGGGTATAAAAATGTCAGATTTAAGAAGAAACAAAGATGATCACAGAAAAAGTTAGATTTCTACATATATCGATGTTCTTTAAAAGAAATGACATTCCTTATGAACATAAAGAGTAATAGTTTTAGAAATATACTATTTTTGTCTAAAAAGCTTGGAATAATACCCCGAATAAATGACTTCAAAACATCAGAGCTTTGCTCCCGTACACATTTTAGGAACATTGTAAAAATTGAGTCACGTTATATGGCGGATATACCTGAAAACTAACAATTGCCGCTTGAAAGTATAAGTGAGGGTTATACGCAGGATTTTACGGTAATTATACGTTTTAGATTGAGATTATTTAATCTAAATAAATCATAAAATCTAAATTGTTTATTTAAATCACATAGATAAACAGAAATTTTTTGCGAAGAAAAAATTTTAATTAAACGTTTAGCCTGTAAAATTTGTAATGGCTATAGTTAATATTTTATGTGAATTATATACTAAAATTGTACTTAAATGTTTTCTATCCTTTGAAATTTTGCTTTTTAACAGTGAAAAATGTTATTTTTAATTCATTTCAGGTCAAATAACATTCAAACCGAATTGAATAAAATTTCGCATAAATTTTGTTGTTATTATTTGAAAATCTATTTTAGAAGTTTCCTTTCATTTTCCTAGAAAAGGAAATTCCTTTCCTTTTCCTAGAAATGATTTTGTCTTTTCGTAGAAAGACAAAATCGACATTAAGGGAACAGAAGAATAGGAATGTTTTATAGAGTGAAATTTTTGGATTCAGGAATATCCAAAACTTAGCATCAAAACAAAGCAGATCTTTTTATATAAAAATTTTATTTTATTATCCACTTTGAATTCATATACATCACTATTTTTCAATTCCTACTATTAGTTCACTCTGTCCGTTTTTTTTATATGTATTTATATTTTTATACATATTTATATATTTTGTTAAAATTTCAATCGCTAGTAAAATAATTTCTATTCATCCATTCTAGTTCAAATACATTTTTTTAAACTTGTAGTGGATGACACTTGATGTTAATAGAGCTTTTCAAATATCGAATCATTAATTAAATTAAAAATATGAATAAATAGTAACAAACAAAAATAATAGTCCGTTGTGTCCCTGTAGCGCAATGGACTTCTAACCCAAGGTCATTGGTTCAAACCCCATCTGGGATGGCCTAAATTCTGTGAATGTGTTTTCGCTTTTACTTTAATATTTTATAAGAATAATTAAATTTAATTAATGAATAAACAGTGACAAAAAATAGTCTAATACCATACATAGAAGGGAAAATGGAAAATTTGAAGTAAAATTGGTTTCTATTTTGTCAATTAATATTGTGATTATATCATATGTATATACATATTTTTATTAATTGTAACTATTGAATAAAAGGTAACTAAAATAAAAAATTTCTTTGTTGATTACGTAGGAATTGACTTAATTTTTATATGACTTGTTTTATCATTAATTCAACTTATTTACTGTGATATTTTTTAACTGCATGTGAAGTAAATTTGCTGATGAAGCACAATGCTTGCTACTTGTTTTAATCTTATTAATAAACATGTATGAATGTATAGATTGTAAGAAAATAAAAATGTAATAGTAATTTAAAATCAAGAAGTAAGTATACCTGCAGTAGTTCTGCCTCTCCAGAAGAAATAGAAAATCTTTCTTTTCAACAGTTTATATAAACTTTGTAAAAAAAATAGTTTCCACGTTTAATTTAAAGAAATGGAGTTTCTTTCATTATTATAAATGGTAAATATTAAATTTAATAATTATGGCATTCAGATCAATAATTTCTTAATTTAAATTTGAATTATAATTAGAATCTATTTTCCATTTTCTTACAAGCTTTATATATTAAATTTATGTGGACGAATGCTTACAAATATGTACATATACCTTTATCATTCAAACTACCCATAGTATATTCGCTAAATTTGAAAATTATATGTTAGAATTTTCATAACTTTTTATTGTCACACGGTACACTTGAACACTACATACTTTTCAATATAGAAATATACACAAATAAATTACATGTTAAAATGTCTTATCTAATAATTATACATTCTATAAATGTTATCAATGTGAGATAATTCATTTATGTCGGAAATTTAATTAAGAGAAGAAAAATTTGAAATCTGCTCAATTTAAGCCAAATTTAATTCTGAATCAAGATATGAAATCTCTTAATATAAAATGTGTGCATGAATCAATTAATTAGTATTCGTATTTTAACTATATATATTTCTTCTAAGAAAATGTAGTACAAGATCTTTTATGAACTATTATAGTTACAATTAAACAGTTACGATTTGAATTAAATGCTTAAATCTCCTTATAGGTCAAATAAGATTAAAGGATTATTTTCTGTGATCATTGAAAACTTAAACTTAATCATGAATAATTTAATGACGGGAAAGTAGTATAACCTCTCCGACGGTAATACTTTAAAATAATACTCACTTTAAAATTACATAGAATAATCATTTTTGCGAATACTCTGACGGTACATAGCAAAATATACTTTTTAATCCACTCTTCTAAACTATATAGCAGCATGGGCTATATGATGAGTATTTTAGTGGGGAAGGCGAATATAGTTTTTATAGCAGAAATTTGTTTGCAGCTGACATTTTGATCGGATTGTGAAAATTGTCATTTTTGTTCCGAAAAAGCAGTTAATGTCAAAAAGTAAGAGTCTATTTTTTTGTATGTTAATGAAGACCATAGAAAACGATTTGACTATTTATTTTAAGTAAACAGTGTATATAATTAATTTTACAGTTGAAAATCGTTAATTAATTAATTAGCTCTAACGGATCAAAGTTCCCAAAATTGAGTATATTGTTAATGTACACCGCTTAATGTAGTGATTCAAAAAAATATTGCATGAAAAAAACTGCAGTAAATCATAATTCGGTAAATAAAAAGTTAAGTTTTGATTTAGTAAGAGAAAAAAAATTCTATTGTGAAATATTTAAAATATACATTTGCAAACTTAAGTAAAAAAAATATATAAAATTTATATACATGATGAAATATTTTACTAATTTCTTTTTTCTTTTGTTTTAATTACATAAGAACTACAATTAAAAAATACTGTTTAAAACATTTGGTATCAAAAAATTATTAAAAATGATCAAATTTGCGCAACGCGCGATATTTTCGACTCTTTTTTTTTTGTAGAACTTGTCTACATGGAACGAAAAATTCTAAGGATAAAATACTTGAAACTTATCATAATGAACTTAGTACGAAGATAGAGTTTTTAAAAATTATATAACCTGTTGATTGCTTCTAAATTCCTTATGACAATATAATCCTGTTACTGCTAAAAATATAATTATTGCACAAGGTCCTCGTTTCAACATTAATCAAGGTTCTGTAAAAGAATTTTGCAACTTTATTTCACGATAATCATCAAAGCAAATTTTTATGTAACACTTTTTTGTGAATATTTATTAAAACATTACAAAAAGTAACTTCCAAGATAATTTAATACATCAGGTACATGAATAGAGCGTGAGAGAATCAGGGAGAAATTTATAATAAGTCCTTGAAATGTATTTTTTAGAAAATGTTTTATTTTTTATTTCATTCCATGCATATTAATTTTCAAAGTCATCTTTTACTAGCATAAAATATTTTAATAAAGATTTATGCTTCAAAAATTTGACAGTGTTTTCTCATTATTATGAAACTGTAGCTTTTATTCAAGGTAGTCCCTAATTTATGGTACAAACTTTGAGGTAGGTACAGAACATTGTTACAATCCTTTATTGTATAGGTCAGTGACGCGGTGAGGCACAAATACAAAAGATAAGAGACGAAAGAAATGACGAAGTGTTTATGGAAAGCGTCGACAGCGAAAGTGTTATAATGTTTAATGTTTACAATGACTGTTCATAACAGCTCAGCACATGAGCTATGAAGTCCAGTTACAGCACACATGGCTATACCACCCAATAGCAGTAGGAGGAGATAGTCTGCCACGCCCACAACTTGTACTCGCTGAAAATAAAAGTGGTACAAGTGATTTTCTCGTTTAACACTTTACAAACGTTCTGACGTATCACACTTATGTTATGAGCAACAGCTCTTGTACTTGACTCAATGCTTTCTTCAAGGTTTGGACTGCGTACAGCTCTTCGTCAACCTGCATCATGTCTGGTGATATTGAACGAACGTGTTACATGAAGTTGACAATGTAACTGCTGAAAGATTGTGTGACCCGATATTCGTTGATCTGGAAACAGCGCAGGATACATTCGTAGATCAGCTCTGCCGTTACCATTTGCACGACCAGATATGTGATGCCTGTGTCTGCATTTTCGGTATACATAAAGTCTTCCGTCGTAGACATCAGAACAATTGCAATTGGCGCTTTCTTCTACTGAAATGCATCATGCTGAAATGTGGCTAGACATGTACTTCCCTCTTATGGCAACACAACCAACCGATAGTTCTATTTCTCTTTTCTTTTATTTCCCCTGACTGCGCCTTACCGGGTCACTTGTGCCCTTACATTCCTATACAATAAATGATTGTTAATATGCCCCGTATCTACCCTTAAAGTTTGTACCATGAATTCAGGACCGCAATGTATTTTATGTATAAATTTATAAAGAAGTCTTTCTAATGAAAATATTTACAGTTGTATGTACTATTTATACACCATAAAGTCGCCCATCGGGTAATGTGGTTACTGACGCTGACTGCTATGCCGTAGGGCCTGGATTTGAATCCCGGAGAAGACATACATGTTTGTAAATGTATAGTACCTTCGTGGCATAGGTGTACTCAAAAAAGCCGTTGAGCCGCACGTCCTCTCGTGAGGTTGGTGAAAAGGTAAGAGAGGTGGGAGGCCCATGACTACTCCCAGTGTGTTCACTCTCAAAATTGGGGTGGAACTGAGCCAAATTGTGCTGTCACATGGTGGTGCTCAAAGCTACGGCTAACGACAGGCATACAATATAGCCTGATGCCATGATGAAGTTCATGGACCTCGATATGACTATACCAGACAGGTGGCATTATCAACAACAACAACATGATTAAATATTATGCATGTTTATTAAAACTGACAAGACTTTCTGGTGTTTTTGCTTAATTTTTCAATTAAAAGTTATCAGTATTTTAAATACCTCATCATTTAATATGATGACAACGGAATATTTTTTAGAAGAAACGTTGATTGAAGCTTCTTAACATTTACAGAACAGAGTTGTCAACACAAATAGTTTAAATATTACTGACTAAATTTCAAAAAGAAAATACACGTTGATATTTGTCAAGAGATATTTTAAATCTTCTAAAGATTAATTTTGAGTTTTTAATTTTTGTGACAAAGATTGATTTTTGGTGGTGTAGGATAAATTTTGTATCTGCCAATATAATCCACATACCAAAGAGACAGACGTGAGAAGATTTGCTGCACAGCGATTATCCTGCACTTAAGGTACCCGACTACTTGGGACATTTTTTTTCTTTAAATATAAATATTGGAGTTTTTTGTTGTTTTTAGATTTGTTTAGTACATTTTAAGAAAAATATGCTAAAATTAAGAAGAGAAAAAGAAGTTATTGTTATTAAAATGGGAAAAAATTGGTAAACATTTACAAAAAATAACATAATCGGAACCCGTTCTGTACTAAAAGTTTATAAACAAATTTTCAATTTTTCAATTCTGATATGTTGCTATGCTATTCATTTTGAAAATGACCTTCAGGATAAGAGATATAAAAAATTTTACAAGACACTAGAACACTTTACTTCAGTTATTACATGAAATTGCTTTAAAAAACAGTGATTATATTCACAAATGAGACTGTAAATGTTGTAATAAAACAGTGATTGATAAATTTGAAGGTTAAAACACTTCTACTATTATACAGAGCATACACAAAATATTTCAGTTAACTATTTTCAAAATTTTTTAGCAGTTGCTATCCCCGTATCAGCATTTTCAAAAAACACATTTCGATTAAAACCCATTTTAAAGTATGACACATTGCTTGAAGTAATGACATCTACTTTTACTAAAACCCTTGTAGTTTTTGTTCAAGTGAATGGAAAATAATAAACTTGGTATTTTTATAAAATTAATAAGATGACCTATAAAATAAAATCATAAAAAAAGTTTGTCATTGTTAGGCAAAATTCACAATTTCAGGGTAGTCGGATATCATAACAAAGTTAAAGTCCAAAGAAAGATGATACGATGGGACTGTCATCACAAAATACAACAATAGAAGAAACAAACCTACATTAATGCCTATTACATTTAATGCTAATGATATAGAATCAACGATTGAGAATCCAAATAAATAAGTTCCTAAAATGGTTGGAAAATATAAATAAATTTCGCAATCAGATGAGCATTTAGAGTCCCACAGGGAAAATCCTACAATGATTCTCTCTACGGCAATTAACTTGGGTACCGTTTCTTGGAGTGGGAACTGTCACTTTCTCTGAGAAAAGGCAGGTGAGGGACTTAAGAGAAAACTTTTCTCGGTCAGTAATAATGCTGTCACTCGTCACACTTGCTTTAATGGACAATAACTTAGTGTCTTCCCACCTAAAAGCAGGGCATTGTTTATGCAGCCTTTTGTTAAATGCGGTGGAATGCCTTTGGAAATAGTGGAGATTTGAGGACAAGATTCAGCAATTTTCATTCAATGTATCGGATTTTTGGCATCCTGTGAACAAATCAAATTATTTACTGGAGATTAAGTGTTAAATCTCAATTTTTGGTACAACAACTGTTTTAATAATAGAGATTTTTCTTTTAGTAATTAGAGACAAAGACCTTTCCAGAGTATCTTGTTGTGCGATTTTCTCACATACTCATTGATGAATTCTCATCAAGTGACTCACCGTTCCCTATTTAATCCATTTTTGTAATCATAGATTTTTAGAAAGAAGCCCATAAAAGCTGTTGCATGTGTGTGTTATTTTTCTAAAGAGGGTTATTTTTATAAACTTATATTTGCATTAAATCAGCGTTTCTCAAACTGTGAGGCACTCCCCTAGGGAAGCGTGATAAATCTGCGAGGTGGCGCGAGCATATTGTGAAGACGAAAACAAAAGATCATTTAAATAATTATTAATTTACACAAAGTAAACATGCAAAGTACATTCCGACATTATAAAAAAGAAAATACACATTTACACTGATATAATACACTTATCAATGTATCAGTCTTCTATAATCAATTTAAGGTGACTGCCTACCTTCGGACCCAATTTTTTTGAAAAAACAACTTTTTGAAGCAAATTGAGTGTTTTTAGGAAGAAAAACAGAAAAAAATATGTACATGGCACAAACATTTTAAAATAAATATTGTACTTTAAGAAAAATTGGTTGTTTTGAAGGAAATTTTACCAAATTTATACTAAAACGGGAAACACTGTATAAAAAATTCTAATTCAATTATCTTAATTTCCTTTATACACAACATGCATACTATGGTGCTTCTTAAAATGAACCAAAATCTAAGAGAAATATTAAAATACAAAAAAATTACAGACAATTATACATTATAATATGAAGATTTTGATATTTTTTAAGGTTTTTCTTTATAAAAACTACACTAGCTATATATATATAAAAAACTATTCAACCTACAACTAAACTTATAGTCCACTTTATGAAAAATAGTATAAAAAACATTCACACAAAATTTTAAAGCATTATCTTGTTTTGTTCTTAAAATATCATGCATCTCGTAAGGAGTTTCTTTCGAAAACATAATTTGGAGAAAAACGCATTTAAAGTTTTATGTTACTGTAAAAAGGTATACATACTTTACAAAATTATCTAAAATTCAACAGGATGATATGTCACACCTTCCTTTTTTCCCTGGTGCAACCCTTTTTTCTTTCGGTGAGCTCGTGTTTTTTTTTTTTCCTTTTTAATTTTGTAAAGGGTAATGAACGTGTTTCTGCGTCGTTTATCCGTCGATAGTCATACAATTTTAATACGCGCGTATCATATAGCTACCAACATTTAACCTCAGCTTATTTATCACTTTTAATAAGCCACTAGCACCTTCATTAAATAGAACTGCTATATATGCCCCAAATTGCAAAATTTGGAGTTCAACAAAAATTTGCTTAGGAACTAAATTCCACAGAACGCAATTGAAACTCTCATAGCCATTCTGAGTCATTCCCTGTAAACACTTTTCTTAACACTTTGATCACATAGTTTTAAGTAGTGTGATTTCACAATATTTATAATATTTTGTGGGAGTCCAGGGGCTTTGGCGGTGAATATTTTAACAAGTGCCTTTGCTTTTTGAAATTTGCACCAACTATCTCTTCCTGTTGGGCATTGACCATGCATAGGCTTTTCAGTACTGGAATAGCAGTGATAAAATGCAGCAATAACTGCGCTTTGCATGTTTGCTAAATTTTTTGTATTACTGCGAATTGCTATTCCGTAATAATTTTGCAATTTGTCGATAAAATTGTCCGTCAATTTTCTCTTCCCTCCCAATCCTTTCACTGACTTTCTTAACTTTCTGAGATGATTCCCAACCCTTTTCTGCACGTGACCAATACATTCTAAATTATTAACTGTATTAGGAGCGTAAGAACTTTTTACGGATTCATATGCTTTGGATTCCCCATCACCATAGTAATCAGTGTACTGCAATTTACGAAGATTCTCTGATCGCTCAAATATGCGATATGCTCCAACAGTCTCCATGTTTGGCACAGAACCTTTATTATTGCAATAAATATGTGCATTAGAAGCAGCACCTGGAACTTTAGTCTGCTTTGAACATATTCTACAAAAATGTGACATTATTTTGATGTCCTAAGCAAAAATGTAAGCAGACTGTTTGTTGCTAATTTTTAGCAAGAAATAACTACACTAATAAGAAAGTAATGGCTGAAACGCTAGAAAAATTATGGAAATATATTTTATAAATTAAAAAAATGAGAGAAACTGTAGTATTTGAGTTAAAAATTGCAATTTTCTGCAACTTCCGGTTCCCTTTTGCAGAGAGTGATATTTTTTAAAATCACTATAACTTTATTTCTGTTTTGCGTTAAGGAAAAAGAAAAACTGTTTTGGAAAGAAAAATGTCCAAACTATAAGATTTTGAAATAAAAAAATGCCTTATGTAGTCGAAAAACGACATTTTCAACGTAGGCAGTCACCTTAACAATACCAAGTTAAGAACAAATTTTATAATTACCAGTGCCCCATAGGCTTGTCATATATAAAATTATACATAAAAATCTTCACTTTTCGCGATAATTGGTACGGTTTATAAATTAATTTCTAAATGTCGATTGAAAATTACTCGATTCGTTCCCCAATGCCACCATTTAACACGTAGGGTAGCATTTGTGGTGTATTGGGGAAGAAGGATTTGAAAATGAATAAATAAGTCTTTCTATTGCATTCCAACGCCTTCGGAAGAATTTTATGAATAGCAGTGCACAGAAAAGACCGTACTTCGAGAAAACGCATATACAAGTCTGGGGCAATTAACGCACTGGCTGAGAGAGATGTTTATATATGCCGGTGGACCTTAAGTGGTTGAAGTCGTATTGTAACATTAGCATGAAAGTATATTATTATTGAATTCAATAAATTTTTATTGTATAGGGAGGCGAAGAAAATTACGATTGAGTATTGGGTCGCAAATACTGAAAGTTTGAGAAGCACTGCATTAAATATAAAGAATACAAAGGGTTGTTGAGTTACGCCGTTTAGAATCATCGTTATATAATACGAAAGACCGTTGAAGTCAGTTTTCTTTCATTTAAATTTCTGATTTGCCAAGTTTGATGATTGAATATGATAAGATCTCAGACATAAGTGCTCTTCTATTCTCTCACAATAATTCTTGATTCTATGCGACTCGATAATCTGTTATTTTATGTTTAGAATAACCTTAAAGACATTTCTTAGTTAGAGGGTCGTCGGTTCTGATCATGATTTTGTCAAATGCAGTCGAGTGTAGAGTTTTCATATGATCAGAAAACAATAAAGAAATGGACGCATTCTTAATACTAATGACATACTTATGATTTTATTAATGTTTTGGATCCCAAATATATAAATGTGCATAATAATGCAAACATTTAACAGGGAAAATGTAGCTTTCTGAAATATTATTTCGTAATGATAAAAAAAATTACATTTTATTACATAATTTTAGTAAGCAATTTCCGCAAGCAACAATAGTCTTTCTTGGTGATGATATGTTTTAAAACTTTTCAAAATGAATTTACGTGTATTATTATTTTGCAAATTTTACATTACATACATCTCAAAAATAGCTGTTTTTCTTGTATAGTGTTATTTAATGCGTTTAAAGAATTATTCTCAAGAAATATTTTGGCATTAAACATTTTTACTTTATTACCAATAGGTGAATAAAGCGGATATGAATAAAGATCTTTACTAAATACATTCTAAAAAGATGTTCTCTCAGTTTTTTCTCTCACAATTCAATAATATACATTTCCATATCTGTACTTAAATTTAGTATATTGTGAAAATTGTTTAATAAATATGTATACATGCATAACTAGAAACTTAGAAGTTTTCATTAGTTAAGCTTCGTTGAATTTTGTGAAGTATGTAAATAAACATTTGACTAAAATCAAATCATAATAATCTTTTTTTCTTAGAAAATTTATTAATTTTAAAATTAAATAGAGTACTAATAAGTACATTATTTCATTTTTCAGTTGCTTTCTTCTACCAGCCATAAACCCCTGAAGTTGTACAATAAAAATAAGAGATATTTCTTGAAAATTTTGATCTGACATGACATAAAAATAGTAATGAAATGTAAATTGATATCAGATAAGCATTTTTTTTTGTTAAAAGTAGATTTTAACGTAATTATTCATTCAATTTTTATGGTGTTAAGGAAGTCTTTTCAAATAAAATTAAAATCCTGTGCTGTTGAATTTAATTAAAAAATATTATTAATTTATTAAAGTAATTTTTTAAATTTATTAATATAACTATTATTAATTTATTAAACTAACTACTATTAATTTATAACGCTAATTATAAATATTTTTAGTAATTTAAAAATTTAATTTTGCAGAGTTCTGAAAGAGGTCAAATTATATCTCCTAATTCAGAGAAACAAAACCAGAACCTTTCAACAAAAAGTTCCTAACTTCCTCAAACTGAGAAAAACAAACATTTTTTTTAACTGAAAAAAATTCCAAACAATAAAATTTCAAAATAGATCACAGTTCTGTTTTGAGAACTACAGTTAGACCAGAGCCATAACCAGAAGTGGAACAAAAAAGTCATTTCTAAACTGTCAATTTGAAATAGATTTAAAAAAATGGAAGCGTTTATATAACTCTTAAGCAATTTCGAACAAACAAACATTCTTCATGGAGATTTTTTCTAATGGTATAAAATTATGCAAAATAATGTATAATAAAATATAATGTTTTAGAAAATGCAAAATAAAATTATACAAACTTTACATAGAATTAATAAGTATATTTATACAGGTAATTTTTCTTAAAATAAGTACTAAATTTAAAATGCTTTTAAAATGAACGTAGATAAAATTGACTGTATTTAAATTAACTATAATTTTAAAACATAAAAAACATTTATTCCCTTAAACCCATATTTTTTATTTGTTTTTGCAGAAAAAAATTCTAGATAAGGTGTTTGCAGTTATAAACAATGAAAAAGGCAGCTAATGATAAAAATAGCAATATTATTTTCTATTTTTAGTGATCAACGCAACATTCATTTATATTCCTTAAGATTAATGTAAGTTTTAGTAGATTTTCTCTTGATATTTTTAATGTTATTTAAACAAGTTTTCACTAATATTTTTCCTTACGTGAATATACAATTTTAATTATTTTAATACATAGTTTTAAAGTTTTACTTTATACTTAATAACAATTTGAAAATTGAGTAAAACGTTTACATTCAAAATATGTATTTGTAATGTTATTTGTTAAAAATATTAACTATATTTAATTAATTTTAAATTAAAATTTATGCATATTGATTATTCTGAAGTACTAAGAAATTTAGCTTATTATTTCATGTCATTTAATTCAAGTAATGTGGGTATTATGATTTTTGAAATAATTATATTCCACATTTTCTTACAATCGAAATATAATGAGTTTTAAAAAACTTTTATTTCAATTCTACTCAGATTTCTTTCTATTCCAAGCAGATATGAATCTAATTTTAATAAAATTTTTCCAGTTTTGTAGAGGTATTAATATATATTCAAACAAAGTGGTTTAAATAACATGATAAAAGATAGTTTTTCTTATGGATACACAATACACAAGGAATGAAACAAATAGCCAGAGAAACATAAGAATGCTGATTTTGTAGTTGTACATAACCAGAGAATTTACAAGCAATGTACGGTAGAGAATACAGCTGAGAGAAAATGTTTTAGATTCTATTTTCTTATGCTTTTTAAAGAGAGATAACTACATAGCGTGAAAACTAGGATAAAACAAATATGGTTTTCTCTAAATGTGACATGTTTTCTTGCACGGATTGTTATTTTCAAACTTTTTGGCTTCCTTCCTTATCTCCACCCTCATCTCTTATCGGGCATGGATGGAGTTTTATTCCAGGAGACTGGATAACAGCTATATGCAGTCTGGGTAAATTTGGCCTCTTTGGGTAAAAAAAAACTACTAAGCGCTTAGTTTCTCTCACTCTGCATTACTAGTATTATTTCAAAATTAATATTACTTATTTTTCATTGCTGCCTCTCTCTGTTTTATGATTTTTTTAACACCCTTTTATAAGTTTCACTTGTACGTAATGGAATCTTTAAACTCTATTTTTACCCACTTTAAAAGGTCAGATTAATTCGAAATTTTGCACACTTTTCCAGGACCTATGGTAGTACAATAATTTAATAATTTTGTTCCATTGTCCTGATCAGGTTCTTTAGGATAAACTGCTTCCCATTTTCAGATCCAATCCCGCATCTGGTGACTAATTTCAGATCCCATTTCTAGATTTGGTGACTAACAGATTAAGTTGCAACTAAATTCGAGAAACTATAAGGGGGTGTTTTTTAGTTTTAAGTATTATATTATTTTCTTCTTAACACTCCTGTAGGTGCTGTCTGTTTTTATGTTTGATTTGACTAGTATAGTATGATTATGTTATTTCATTGGTAAGCAATAAAAATAAATAAATAAAACGAATACCTTTATTTTCAAAACAATTTTAGGCACCACATAACAAGAGTGTAGATGTTTGAACTTGACACAGAACATAATTGCAACCGAATTAATTGTAATAAGTTTTTTAAACTGGTCCGAGATTTAACGACATAAAATATGCCAAAATTGAATTTTAAAATAAATTGTTGTAAGTGCAATTTTTGTTGTTTCCTATTGTTGCCCAGACATTATATTTCAAATACAAGGGATGGAAAGAGTTATATCATTATTATTACCAAAACAATATATTATCCTCTTTTTTCATATTATTTAAGAGGGAAAAAAAGATTTTAAAAAACCAAATAATTCGTTATATTCTTTTATATCGTTTTATATAAATATTTTCTTTGTTCCTACTTTAAAAAATGGTACAGAGGATGCTATGAGATGACAATGTTGAGCTTTTAGATTTTTCCCATATATTAATACCGCATTGAAATTAGAATTGTTGGAAATAATTATGCATACAAAAATATGTTACGTCTTTGTAATACCATTTGCCAATTCATACACATTATTTTTCTTAATACTCAAACTCTTATTTTTATTATTTGCTATTAAATACTTTTAACCGAGATTTCTCAAAAATATATAATACCAATGCATGATTTATACCTTAAATCATTATATTTTGCCTAATATGAACAATTTTGATACGTATAAGTTATTATATACATTTTCTTTTAGTAATAATATATTTTTAATTTTAAAAATGACAATGAATAAAATGAATGTTTATGAAATTAAATAATTGCTAACTATCTATTTGTCAATTTTTTAAAAGTTTTTTTTTTATTTAAATCAACTGAAAGATTAAAGTTATTGCAATTTTCAAATACTTCATTTTCCTCTGTTTATTCTAATTAATGCAAGATTATATATTCTAGACTCCATTTATGTATTCGACTTTTATTTATAAATACAGTTAATAAAATTTACTTATATTTAGCAACGTTGTGTTTATGTCAATCTCTTATTAAAGGGTTAGCTTTATCAAGTCCATTTTAGCTCTAACAGCTTCAAAATGTCATTATCTCATGATACAGAATTCTCATCTTCGGGTCAGGAAGGTGCGTAAATTATTGGATTAAGATTAAAGCACTTCTGCCTGCTTCTATCAGTGAAGCTTGTTATCTCGCGTCTGAGAATACTGATCATCCAATAACTAATTAATTAATTCTCTGAGTGAGAAATTTGCGCAGGTTGTATATATAAGTTATTAGTCCAACCGAACTAATGCTAATTAAACTAGGGATATAAATCTATCGAAGCTAATTTAATCAGAAATGTATAGCATTATTTTACATAACATTCCTCGTTCTGGGATTAAATTAGAGATTATTATTTTTTAGTTTAAAAAAAAGGTAAAAGATAACCCGAAAGTATAAGACGGTTTTTAAAATAGTTCGAAGAATGTTAATACTTGGATATGTTTGCCTTTTATCAAATATGAAACTGTATCTAGTTTTTATTAGTACAAAAAGACGTACTAGGCGTGTCTGGAAATTAAGTACAGCAATCGCAGCGGTAGTATAACAGTTCAACGCTTGCGCACACGTGTGTGTGGTGGATTGTCAATCTAGTGCCACCATTACAGATGTATTGCATTGTTTTACGTGTGTTAATGAGTGTTTAAAATGTTTAAGGCGATTGCCGATCTTCCCAACTGTGAAGAGATTTCTGTAATCCGTATTTTGAACGCAAGGAATATTAAGGTGGTAGGAATTCATCGCCTTGCAGAAATTTATGGTGAAAATGTAATGAATGATGAAAAGATGAGAAAAGGGTTTTGACAATTTAATGATAGGTGCACCAATGTTTATGGCGAAGAACGGAATGAGAAGCGTTCTGTTGTCAATGATGATTTGGTTGAAAAGATGAATGAGAAAGTTCTTGAATACAGATGGTTCACTATAAGATTGTCTTGTAATTAATTTCTAAGAATTTACAAAAAATTGTCACTGGTGGTGTCTTTTTTTGAAGAGAATATAGACAAGTTGGTTTCTCTAAATTAACAATATTTGAACAATAGTAACAACTATGTAGAAAAATAATTTCCGACATTCTCTTTCATGTAAAAAATAAGATTTTGTTTTAAGGGGCATGGTACGATTTAAGAAAAAATTTTAATTTAAGGATTTTCAAAATTTCTTTGATTGCCGATCTTCCAACTGTGAAGAATTTCTGTAATCCGTATTTTGAACGCAAGGAATATTAAGGTGGTAGAATTCATCACCTTGCAGAAATTTATGGTGAAAATGTAATGAATCATGAAAAGATGAAATGTGTATATATTATATGATGTGTGTATATTATGTAAAACAGACTTTGTGCTCAAAATTTCATAAGAAACTAACTATTTAATTTTTTAAAGAAAAAAACGAACAATTTGTGAAGTGAATTTAAAATGCTACTCCTCCTTCAAAAATTTGCATACATGCATCAAATTTGATTTACAAGTACGTCAAACTATGCGTAACAAAATTTTGTATGGGTTTAACGAAAACATGATTGGTATTCTTACAATACTTCTTTTTATGAATGCTTATTGTAAATTCCTTACAAAATGTACAAATTCTGAGTTCAATCATTTTTAAAAAAATAAGTATTGCTTTGATTAAAAAATGCATACCAACTTTTGTTACACGTACTATTAGCAATAGGTAAAAAAAATTCAAAGCATTAGGCACTATAGAAAAAAACGCCCTAGCATTTTAAATGAAGACAAACTAGTTATTTTATCTTTCCGAGATACGTAAGTTTAAAGTTTTGATTTGCCGTAGGGATGTGAATAAAAACGAACGCAAAACCTATCATAATTCTATGTTTTTTCAGTTTAGAGCTTTCAAATTTTGTCAGGTTATAGAAAAGTATATAAAAAATAATTTAAACAAAAAAAACTAAATTTGATTTTTTGATTGATTTTGGTCAATTGAATCGTACTGTGTCCCCTTAATAAAAAGATTTTTTGTGGTAATTTTTCCAAATATGTACTTAATTTCAAAAAAACTCATCATGAAAAACCTTGGATTCAATGGAGATCACATGGTTACATTTATCATGTTAACAGTCAGGTGATTAGCCCATTATAAAATATTATCAGTTTTTAAGTTACCTTAAAATCCGGCGTCTAACGCGCACATATACTTTCAAGCTGCATATTTTTATTTTCATGTATGTTCGCCGTATAACACGCAACCCCTTTTTCACGAAGAAATCTGAAGAGTATGTGTGCAATGCTCTTATGTTTTGAATTCATTTATTTGAGATATTATTCCATGATCATGAAAGTAATATACATCTAGAACTACAACATTAAATTCATTTGCAAATTTATTTGTTTTAAATAAACAGTATTCCGATCTATGTGTAGAAGTTTTCATTTTTTTCCATTCTCATCTTATTTTTTTAATTTTTAAGGCTCTCATTTTTATACCCGGCGTATAACGTGCACCTGTAAAATTCCAGCTTATTTTTTGTATTACAAGTGTGCGTTATACGCCGGATTTTACGGTAATTTAATTTGAAAGAGCAATTTCATAGTTCAAAACTGTTGGGATTTTCCCACTTGCACATAAAACTTCAAAAAAGTTATACTTTTCAAAGCATTTAATGTCCTTACTTCTTATAAAAGTACAATATTCACTTTCTTATCAAAGTACAATAAGAAAATCATATTTCGCTTTTCATATAAAATTGCATTTTTCATTCAGGGCCTATTAAATTTTCCGTTTCAATGGAACAAAAATAGTTTTTTTTTAGAAAATTACGCAAAACTTCATTTTTAAGATGGAAATAATGCAATATTCATGTGGAAGTTCAGACTTTCTTTAGTATCACTTCAATTTGTTTTCATTTCCG
>BMAO01024783.1:0-16807 GCA_019973975.1 Trichonephila clavata
TATAACTTGTTAATGTTTTATATTACACAACAAAATAATACCTGAGAATATATCATACTTTGTTGGGCTTTGTTTGATATTGAAATATATTATTTCCTTTAGTCCACTTGAATAGCCGCCGAAATAATTCGATTTTCGAATTAAATCCCTGTCTATACTGCTTTGGAAATTTTTAACAGCGCAATTTGATTTTTCCTAAAAGCAAAATAAATGAATTTTTCATTGCTATCGAATATTAATCTGAATAATATTTGGACCACAAATGTTTATTTAAAAAAGTGCAAAACGATTTGAATGTTTAGTACTCGGTCGTATTTTAAAGTCCGATGACGATTAATAACATCGATTCGTTTCAGTGCATAATATTAATTTTTTTAAATTGAATTTAATGAAACAAAGAAAATATTTCAAATTAAATTTGAATTATTTTTTGTAGTTTAGTCTTTTGTAAGAAAATATCCATTTCCTTTTCTGCTCAAAATTGATTTGATTTTATTTGCACAGCATTATTATGGAAGCAGATCGTTTTCAAATTCTTGTCGGTTAGTAAGAAAATTTAATATTTCTGAATGATTCATTTATATTTCGAGCAAGTGTTTATACGATCGCATTAATTTTTATCATTTGATTTTTTTAAGTGCTTCTACGATAGAGACATATTTTCTCGTATTTTATTTACATAGTATATGTGCATGTATTGAACAAAAATCAATGAAACAAAAACATTCGCAAAGAAACTTCATGCAAAATGTTCAACTTTTTTGAAAAACAAGGCATTTATTGAGTTTTTGAAAATAATCCGATATATTCCTTTGCATTGTTTTTTTGTCATTAAATTGTTAAGAAATTACTTGATGACTTTCATTTTGTCTCATTCATTTCACCATGAGAGTGTGCGTCTAAATAACTGCGCATACTTTTCATGATGTTCCGAATTTCGGATGACGTGTCTACAAGAGGTGCATTATTCATTTCATTTTCGTCATCGGATTCTGCATCTGTGATATTTGTTGAGCATTGAATGAACTCCAAAATGTCTTTGTCTGCCACAATTGAGGCTGTACACACATATTATCATCATCTACAGCAACGAATTCTTCCTATGATATCGTAGGACAGTCCAATAATACAGAAACTTCTCAAACTTCGGCTGGTGTTTTCCATATTTTGTTCATTCCCAGAAGAGAAATCTTTGCGTGTTAAGAGAACACAGATGCATAAAAATACATAGTAGTTTGTTGGGACCGTGGTATGATTTCGTGTTAACCTATATTTGTTCTTAAGCGTTTTCCCTCTAAAAATATTTCACTGCATTTCAAATACATCTTTTTATTCCAAAAAAAGGGGAAATACTTGGATTTTTTTCTTATTAATTCCTTCAAACAGAGGAAGTTTCTTAAGATTTATTAGCCTCAAACGTATTACTGAGCATATAAGAAATGAAAAGCAAGATAGTGTTGTTGCCAGGAGCGTAGCTACCGCCATATCAATGATACGGGGCCCCCAAGCTACAGGGGCCCCAACATGTGTAATCAAAAAATCGTAACACATTAAGGAGCCCCCAAAAAGGAAGTCCAAGACATTTTTATGCGGGGCCCATTCTGGACTAGTTACACCGGTGGTTGTTGCGTTAACTTCTCAGAATGTGTGGGACATTTTAACTGCGAATTGCAAAATGATTTAATTCCTCCAAAGTGTAAAAATATGCTGCAGGAAATATGATGATAATTATTAAAAATATTCTGTTTCGAGGCTTTTGCCCCCCCCCACGATGCGGGGTGTATGTTACGCCACTGATTTCCACCTGTCTAACGGTGGCAGATCGATGCCCACGAAAGTCATTGTGGTAAGAGACTAGTAATTTACTTTTGTTGTTAGCCATAGCTTTGAGCACCATGCAGGTGACACTACGATTTGGCTCGGTCTCCCCTCCAATTTTGAGGGCGAAATCATGGAGGGGGGATCAGAAGCCTACCAACTCTCTTCCCCTTCCACCAATCTCACGAGAGGACTAGCGGTTCGATGGCTATTTACAGTACCCCAACGCCGCAAAGGCACGATACATTGACAAACATCCATGTCTTCTCCGGGACTCGAACCCAGACCCGACGGTATGGCAGTCAGCGTCATTAACCTCTATACAAGATGGATGGCATTTTCAACTGTATAAACGTCAATCATAAATAAAATTCAAGCTACTTTAGAGTTACTTTAAAAAAAAAACGAATTAAAATAAAGACTCTTCATATTTTTTAAGGAATACGGTTGTTTTTTCTGCAATAGGTAAAAGTTATATTCACCAATACACACGGTTCTGAAATTCTTTATAAATCTGAAAACCTATTGTCGAAGAATTTCGGATGGTTGAAAACTGCAATGCAAATAATTCAGTTGCAAGCACTTTATTCACGCCATCTGGTATTTGCGGATAAAAACAACAGGTTTTTGGACAGCGAGTCTTTCTCCCAAGATCTCCCCTTTCGGCTGTATTTCCTTTTGTTCATCCTCAAAAACTCTGTCGACGTATAAATGCAGTCAAGAGGCTTAATGTTTACATGACACTTGGGCTTTCTAACGAGTGTTCAGATGAAAAATATTATTAGCAATTTATGAGCTCTGTAATGGCAAATGAAGTGTTTCTCAAGTGTTTTACGAGACCTTTTGGTCATTAGAAAGAATTTATTTCCATGTGTACAAAGAAGCCACATGGTACGACAAACCCAAGCGTTACAACATAGTTTATATAAAGCATCATTAAAGCAGTTTCTGCAAACTTAATGGTAAATAGAAGCTTTTAAATGTGCTAAATGGGGATCCCTTGCGGCTGCAGTTATTAAATGTAAGATAGAATTCTGCCTTACATATGAATGCGCTGTAAACACATACCTATTCAGAATCACTGATCCAAACAGTGCATAACTAGATATAATACAATGCAAACTGATATGTCCGATCATTTAACATATGCCTAGACAGTGAATGAGAATTGAAGTTTGAATTATTTCTAAGCATGAAGAATGTAAAACCCGAAGATTGTTAGTTGTTATGAGTTTTTAAACTTATACTACCTGAAATTTTAGAAAACGCTAGATTTTTCAATAATTTTTGAATGACACTTAAACTTTCGATTTCTTTTTAAAAACCCATTCGCTCACTTTCTGATTTCTCATTAGACTCGTCTATTAAACTATTGCCATTCTCAAATAATAATAAAAATAACCATGTACTCAAAAGTAAAGATCCCACTACTGTAAACGTGCATAATACTTAATCCATTACGTAATCTCATATTAGATATCGCTTAACAGTGTCCTTTCCAATAAACGACGGGGGGGGGGGGTTCCCCTAGTGCAATTACTATTTTCAGGAAAATCCGCCGTATAATGCGCACCTATACTTTCAAGCTTAATTTTTTAATTATTAGGTATATTCGAGCCGTTTTACGCGCACCCCCCCCCCTTTTTTTACGAAGAAATCTGAAGTATTAGCATACATTGCTTTTATGTTTTGAAGTCATTTGTTCCAAGTATTTTCCCAGACTTTTGAAAAAAAAAATTGTTTTTTACTAGAACTACAACTCTCTTTTAGTTCATAAAACAAGTAATTTGTTTTAAATAAACAGTATTTCGATACATGCAGAAGTAAAAAAAAATTTTTTTATGCTCACACATCTCTTTTTTTATTTTTAAAGCTGTCGTTTTTGTACCCGGCGTATAAGCGCTCCCTTAAATTTCGCGATCTTATTTTTTGTGTTAAAAGAGCGCGTTATACGTCGGATTTTACAGTAATTAAAATTTATTTCGTTCAGACTTGAAAAAAAAGAATTTTGTAAAGTATTTAACTGCCATAAATATTATTTATATCTCGTTTATCGATGCCAACTTTTGCCGATACTAGATAATTCACATTGCGTTACGAATAGTTTGAATGTGACAAGACCTTCTTAGACAGCAACCGACTTAGTATGTACTACTATATGGACTTGCAAAAGAATCAACAGGTACGTAAGCAATAAAAGAAATATGTGTTGAAATACAAATGAGTGCCTTGAACGACAAGAATACTACCAGCCAAATCTAAGTAGAGTCCTTAAAAATGGCTTGTTTTTACCGTTTATCTCATTTTCTAATTAAAAATGCTAGCTGATTTCTCTGTAAGGCTAGATGTATTTATACTAATTTTAGTCTTTCAGAGAATGTTTGTTGGTAAGTTCTTGCAGCACATCATGGCTTTAAAATAATTAAACATTTAAATTGTAATCATGCAATTGTGTTAATATGAGGTGATGAGAAATGTGTCCTCACATGTGTTTATATATTAAATTTTGTCTGAAGTAAAAATTGTTCATTTGTGTATTGTTTGAATTTTTCATAAGAAAGAGCAATTTAAGCTAATAAATTGGAACGAGCGTTTATTAAATATTATTTCAATAAACTTTTCTTGGTAGCTTAATTTAGTTATCATAGTTTACAAAATTTGAAGTGAAATGCGAATCTGTAAAATAATTAAAAAATTTTACTGGAACAAAAAAATGCTTATAAAAACTAAATTGATATTGGAATATATAAGCCTATTAAAAAAACTGAGAATGTGTTTATAAGTACATTAACTGATCCTCAATTCCCATTCAATGAAAAAAAGTATATTTTGATTTGTGTGTGTGGGTGTTATGTATGTCACATTTAAATTCTCAACGTTCATGATTCCAGTCTTAAATTAAACGGCTAATCATTTCTCAGAAAAGATAGTCCAAACATAAAATTCCAATTCCTGTACGTTAATTGTTATGGTTTTCGCATGTACATCCCCCCTTTACTCTCCAATGAAAGCCTAATTTATAAAATGATGACATCGCAATTCTGGAAAGAAATACTATACAATCCAATTAAAAATCGGAGCAGGTGGAATGAGTTTGTCTCCCTTTTAAAATTGTATTTCATAACTAAGTGGCATGAATATTAACGACTTTTTTATTTTTCATTCACTAGAGTGAATAATTGAATGGTAAGCATACAGGGAGTTATTGATTTTTTGTATGGCAAGCATTTGTAAGAATTATATACAATACTTCCCTTTCAATGTAAATAGAAATGCAGCATATTATATACAATATTTTAAAAGGAAATATGATAGCTGTTTTTTTTTTTCATTAACTTTTCCAAGTGGGATCTATTTGGAAGACGTTAAGGAACATAAAACTATGTTTTTTTCATTGCCTTTTTATTTACATACGTATAAGCCTATTAAAAAAACTGAGAATGTGTTACTAAGTATAAAACTGATCCTCATTTCCCATTCAATGAAAAAAAAAGTATATTTTTTATTGGGTTTTAACATTTAAATTCTCAACATACATCATTCAAGTCTTAAATTAAACAGGTAATCATTTCTCAGAAAAGATAGTCCAAACATAAGATTCCAATTCCTACTCGTTCATTGTTAAGGTTTTCGCATGTGCTATAGTCATCATTTTTAAGTTTAGGCTTCCCCCCCCCACCCGCTTTACTCTCCAGTGGAAGCCTAAACTTGAAAATGATGATTTAGCAACCCTGGAACGAAATAGACAGTCCTATTAAAAATGGGGGCAGTTGGCATGAGTTAGTCTCCCTGTTAAGATGGTATTTCATAACGAAGTGCTATGAATATTAACGAATTTTTATTTTGCACTCACTGGAGGGAATGTCTGAATGGTAGACACACAGAGAGTTATGCATTGATTGCCAGCCCATTGTGAGAAATATATACAATACTTCCCTTTCAATGGAAATGGAAATGCAGCATATTTCATATACAATGAATGCTTTAAAAGGAAAGAATAAGCTGGGTTTTTTTCATTAACTTTTTCACGTGGGATCTATTTGGGAGCCGTTAAGGAACTTAGAGCTACGTTTTTTTTCATTGCCTTTTAATTTACATATGACTGACTGTTTAGAAACATTTTCTCTTACAGAAACAGCGAAAAGGAGTGCATTGATAATATGTATTTTTACCATGTTTTTACTAACTCGCTTCCTTGTATGTCTTTCCGAGTGGAATTTTGTATTTGACTTTAAACTAACTTTTCTGGAGGAACTAGAGACTTGAAATTCGAACCATAGCTCAAAGGGATGAAAATGCCTGAAAATGTGAAAAAAGAAGGGAAAAAAAATGAAAAGGTTTTATACTTTTTAGTACGTTTTAAAAACATGGTATATTAAAAGATTAATATTAATATTAAAGATATCTATTAATTATTTATAATGAAACTACGCTCATCCTTTCAGTTTTTTTTTTTGTGGTGATGAAAACAATATGAACTCAAGTTGCAATAGCAACTTTTAAATAATTTGTATGGGTAATAGTTCCGACCATTTCACGATGATGGATTAGAGGCATAAAAATATAAATGATGTAAATAGTAACTATATTAATTTAATTAACGTGCGTATTTAATACAGAATTAGATGCATTTTTATAAATAAATCATTATATTATTATTATTTTATGAGCAAAGAGCTTACTAAAAACTTCTAATGAATGATAGAAAATATTTTAAAACAATTTTTATGAAAAAGCACATTTCAATACATTTCCCCAACATAGTTTCATTCTACGTGTTCTACTTTCTTCATATTTGAACAGTGTTCTTTTTTTTTTAAAGAAATTATTATTAGGTTTTTTGAAAAAAAAATAAAATAGCAATTAAATTTTGAATTAAATCTCGGTGTGGTTTTATTTTTTTAGATGTTCATAAATTAGAGAAATTTACAGACGTGGCTCTGCGACGAGGAAGTCTCCACACCGATAAAAGTGAAGCACTTTCTTTTATGCAAACTTTATTTAGGGTGTCCATCTACAAATGTTGAATACGTAAATACATGTATATTTAATGAGTAAAGGTAAAAAAATTTTAGGTAGCTGTTTGTGTTATTGATATTTTTATAAGTGTAAAGCTGTGTAAAAACTTTCTCTAATTACGATAGAAAATACTTTGAGGTATTCTATTATTAGTTTTAAGTTGTTGTGTTGTTTCTAATGCCACCTGTCTGACGTAGTCAAATCGAGGCCCATGAAAATCATGGCATCAGGCTGTATAGTACGCCTGTCGTTAGCCGTAACTTTGAGCACCATGCAGGTGACAGTACGATTTGGCTCAGTTCCACCCCAATTTTGAGGGAGAACACCCTGGGAATTAGTTTTAAGTATTGGGAAACACCTTTTCCAAATACACTTTATCTCTTTGTATTTCAGTTTCTCCATATTTCTTTCTTAAGTAGGCTGGGTGGCGTAGTTGGCTGGGCGCTGGCTTTGTACGCCTAAGTTTGCAGGTTCGATGTCGGCCAAAGTCGGAAGATTTTCATGATGTAGAAAATTGACAGCGACCTTGTCGTACGATTATGCGGCATGTTAAAGATCCATAGAGGGCTTGCTTGACTTGGGTGCTGTCGGCAAAATTGAATTCTTTGCACAATTTCGCATCGTCAGAGCTCAGATGCCTCCCTCTGTAGAGGAAACTGTGCATCAAAATTACATTATGGCAATTGGTTCATCTGTACGGTGTCGCACTAAGTGATACCCGCTCCCGCAGAATGTACTAGGTCTGCAATGTTAAAAGTACCGATCCGCAGACCTTATTGAAATAAATAAAAACATTTCTTTCTGATAAGAATAACAGTTACTGTGTGCTTTTTTTTTAAACGAGTGAAATTATTTTTTGAACTGATTATCAAGAAATACATGTTTTTTTAGTGTTCGTAAAATGGAATGTTTTCCAACTGCGTTCCAGCGAGAAGGATGACACCGTAGCCATTACTCCCGGCTGTGCACCGCTCCAACATTGACCGATGTGTCATTTTTGTTTCAATGGTTCACTGTTCAAAATAGGATGCAAATAATCGATTCGAAATAAATTAAACTTTTTAATTAAAACTAGGACGCATCACACGAGAGCCTATATTTACACGGAAGAACATTGAAAAAATCTTCGCGATGTAAATCTAATTAAATCCATCCATAAAAGCAACTGCTTTGTCTATTACATGTCAAAAACACATATTCAAACAGTCAACTGAACAATTCTCACATCGCAATTCATTTCAAAAAAGGATGTCAAATTTAGCAACCAAACTTATACTTCCGAACGATTAGATATAAGTAAATAAAATTCACAGCAAGAAAAATTAGAGTCGAATTAAATTATTAAATCAATGCAGACGATAGTAGTATGAAAGAAAATAATTTCCAACGTCAATAGATAGATTAAATTAATTTCAAAGAGCATATTTCATATATATTTATATATTACATATTTCCATTTATATTCAAATCTAAAACCAATACGTAGTTTCTTTTTTATTCATAGCAACCCCCTCGAGTCCAGGTGAAGGGTAAAGAGCCAATGTAGGCTTTCAAATAGTGCCAGTTATTGCTGCTACCAATTTCTTTTTCCGCAGCATAATGATTGCAATCTCTTTATATTAATAGATATTAGAGAGGTTAACTTAGGGTGTTTGCTTTGCATTTAGTACGTAAATTGGTGTAAGTATTTGTATTTTTCCCATATTTATATGAAAAGCCTTGCAAAAACTTTATCCGTCCATGCCATTGACAATTGTTTATGTATTCCGAAGGTTTCGAATACTTGTAAATTCTATTTTTTTTTATTGTATTTTATAATTTAAATATATTTCCCTTTTTAAAAACTTATTCGCAAAGTTATTGCTTGCAGATAAAAAACATATGCATTTCGAAAACATTTTTTTTTAAATTATTGTATAAAGGAGTAGGGTTTTTTTCGAGCATCACTTTCGGGGCGAAATGAGTGGAACCGCACTCCTAACTTCCACACAAGCCTGTAAACGGAATCCGACAAAACTGGTGTGGTGGATTGGGACTGTTGGAAATATGTGTTAGTTTGGAGAGGGGTTCTAGCTGAGGTATCCTCCTCGTCCCTTGACCAAGGTTCTAAATAAAGAGGTCCGTCACCAATAGTTATTGTGTTGTTCTGTAGTTTATTATAAATAAAATTTTCTTTTTGTGTAAGTTTAATTCGAAATTTTGATGATGTAATTTTTAAATACATATTAATTCAAATATTCTTTTTAGTATAAAACCAGCTACATATATATAAATTCTACTTCTAATCCTAAAAAATACTTGCTGGCTTGTTAACTTTTTAAATTCTGGAAAACATAAACTTTTTCGTATACCCTTAAATCCTACGGGATTTATTTTTTTATATTTAAAATATTTTCTGTGCATTAAAATAAACATTTCAATGATACGTTATTTCTTGAAAATGAACGTTTAATGTAATTAAATGTCAAACTCTCTTAATCGAAACACGGGCTGATTTTTTTCCAACTGGCCCTATTCGGAGCCAACTCTCTAGCTGGATTTAACAACGAAAATGGCATCCAACTTGGTATCGAGAACAGTAATGTTATGAAAAGTAAATTACGGGGGAAAAGAAGTTTCGGAAATCGATGATAGGGACTATAATCGACCCATCCGAGAATTAGCATAAAATCTGGCTATGAAAGCAAAATACAAATTTATGCTTTCCAATGGACAGGCGCACCCATAATTTGGGGGTCTAAAAGCAAGTACACAGAATAGCATTCTCCGATGAAATCAACCCAGCTCAAGTGTTGCATGCAACTCACATTGCCAGAACGCGCATTATTGTAAGAAATCTGTGTATTATCTTGATCCTCCACAGCTTATCGTGAGCTCAAAACCAAGACCTCCTAGGTACTAGAACTAGTACAGGGGTCGGAGATCTAATGGCGCGCGTGCCTCACATAGCACGGGTACAGTTTCCAGTGACCCTCTGCACTACTCTACAGATTTGTCAATTTTTGAGGGGATGGAAGTTGATAAAATTGTGATTTGACAAACATCTTCAGAATTATGGATATGTGTGCAATTACAAAAAAAAATCTGAAAGATAAACTTATAGCTATTTTGTAGATCATTGAATGTCCTTGCTGCAGCAATTTAATTGTTTGGAGAAAAAAATCGCATGTATTTTGCTTTCCGCTTTTGGTTCTACCTATTTAAGTAAAATAATATGTCCTCATATGAAAGAAAAAAAATATTTCGAGTCCACAAAAAACTGTTTAACAAATGAATGGTCAGAATCGTGTCAAATTGAAAATCACAAATTATACCCTTGATTTTGCTATATGAAATTAGAGAGGTGCCAAGCACTAGGTTTGCATTAAAATTTTTATGTATCTTTTTTCTGTAATGAGGGGAAATATTTATATTTTATGTTGTCTATTTCTCTCATTTGAATAAATATATTTAAAAATACATAATATATATATGTACAATTTAATTTTTTTTTTGTTGAAGAAATAGTTACATTTTAGGCTGTTTCTTTTTTTTTTTTTGTAAAGAAATATCTGCAGATGATGCCAAATTAATATATGATCGAACTGTAAATCTATGTTATTGACCTCTACTCTCTAACTTTGCATGCATTCCCGTGGGGATTGAATTGTTTGAAAAATACCGTACTGTGTGGCATGATGAATCCAATAGTTTGGGTACGCCACAGGTAAAAGGCTGCCGATCCCTGATCTAGTGTATAGGAGGTGTTGTTAGAATCCGACAGAAGCAAGTACGTAAAAGGGCATTATCACTAAATGTCTTGAAAAGGAAGGATTAAAAAGTTCAATTCGCCGAGGTAGAGGGCGTCAACCTGTGTGAGGTGAATGTTGCAATTGTAATCGCTGACGAATCCCAGGGAAAAATTGTTGGTACCCATAGCATAGATTGTAGGAAATATTCCTTGAGGTATCTGAGAACGGAGGTCATATTAAATGGGGTCGAATTCCTTCCTCGTCGGGTAAATGAATGCAGTGAATAATTTTTTTTCACGGAATTTAATTTCCGTGTCATCAAAAGCCTCCATTCCGTTAGGCGCCGCCATTACCGTTGTTAGATCCAGCTGCAGGTGGCTCTGAATAGAGCCAGTTTAAAAAATGCCTCTTCTTGTCTTGAGGTGTTCGTATAAGAGACAACCACGGTCTCATGACGAAGACGTCACCTCCACTCTGATCTTCGACACCACGCACGTCAAGTGAGACGTATCTTCTTATTGCAGGTATTAAAACACCCATCCACGGGGGCTGAATATGTAAATAGCTGTTCTTGTTTTTGATATTGTAATATGCATAAAAAGCTGGCTATATGTGTTAATGCGGGAAAACAAATACTTTCAGGCACTCTAACAGTTGGTTTTTAATTATTCCGAAAAAAAAAATATTTTTCGAACATCCCTTCATTCTTTCTGCTTTATATTTGAATTTTGCAAAGCCTTATAAAAATTATATTTACAAGTCGTTAATAATTTACTTGTTTGAAAACTAAAGTATGAAGAAACTCATTAAACTTCGAAATCATTGTCGTAATGTTTTTGACTTTCGTAAAACAAGAGTGTCTTAAAACTACGTATAGATGACGAGGATGTCACAACCACTCCGAACTTCCACACCACTCCATGCACCCATTGCATTTTCTGTTCCTAGACATTAGAAATTTGGTAAATGTTGAATATGTATATAGATACATATTATGCCAAAAACAAGTACAATAGGCACTCTTGTAGATTGTTTTAAATCTTATCAAGAATATTTTTTTTTTAAATTTCCGCTTATTGTTTTTGTTTTAACTTTCAAGTGAGGAAAATGTGCGTTATAGAAATTATAATTTTAAAAGTTTTCGGGGTTTTTTCCCCGTGAAAAATAAAGCAGAAAGAAATTACCCTACGAATTCATTGTCATCTTAAACTATGTACTCGTAAAGATGACGTCACTTCCATTCCGAACTTCCACACCCCGCCACTTGAAGATAGGTGTAGCGCGGCCGCGGTGGCCGAGTGGTCTAGGCATTGGATCATAGCTAGCGTGTCATGAGTTCGATCCTAGTATCACTAAAGACCCGCCGTGTAAGGGAGCGATGCTCGTTAAATCTGTCGATAGCTCAAACGTCCTCCCGATGGTGTGGTGTGGTAGTTAGGAGAAGGGGTGCCAGCTCAGGTGTCGTCTGCGTCGCTTGACCATGGTTCAAAATTACGCGGACCGTCCCCAAAAGCTCTCGTGTAGCTAAACAGTGGGACGTTAATATTCTCTCACTCACTCTAATGATTTTGAAAATTCTCGTTTATAAAAATATGTCGCGCTTATAGAATTGATTATTTTTATTACTTGAAATTTTTTTAAACCTTGTTTTGTGCATAGAATTTGCTAATGTATTATATTATGCAACAAAATTCTATCTGAGAATGTCTTACACTTTGTTAGAGCTCCTGAATGTAATCATTGTTTTCCTATCCTATTGGGTGTGCCTTAGTTTTCCTATGAACGTTTTAAATCAAATTAACCTTTTGACATTGTAAATGTGAAAGTCATTCCTATCGTGTTGCTAATCAGTGCGACGTTAATATTCTCTCACTCACTTTTTTTTTGCGGGCACTAGAAACCGATCTTTACGTGTTGAAAATTTAAATACTCATATATTGGATGTTAATGCACAAATTTTAGTAGCAACTACTTTTGTTCTTAAAATTGTGTGTGTGAGGAATACGTTTATAGTTGCGTAAATACTTTCTCTGATACGAGAGAAAACTTTTAATTTAAGGTATTCTAACATTTAGTTCTAAATATTCCAAAGAGTAACCATTCTTTTGTGTTTGTGACTTATATTTAAAATATAGATTGTGTTAAAAAAAAGTTATCATTAGAAAAATGTCGTACTTTTCGCATTTTTTGAAAAAGAAAATATAAAGTGAATTGCCCCCTTCTCGAATTTATTGTGAAATTAATTTTCTTTTTTTAAAAAGATGTTTGTAAAATAACAGTTTTCTAAAAGAGTTAAGGTGACGAGGATGTCTTCTACTCTTCTTCCCCGTGCCAGTATTACAACAGAAGACACTACTATTGGTTAGGAGATGGGAGGCTCAAGTACAGGAGTTGAATACTTAAATACGTATATGCATAATATATAATACATTGAATGTATTTTTATAAATAAATTTTCTTTACTGGTATTTTTAAACCCCTAAAACTGGCTAAAGATATTTCCTAAATCTGGTAATAAAATACTTTCATGCACCCTGACTCTTTTTTAACACTCCGCAACATGATCTATTCTCGAAACTCTGTATGTTCCATTTTCTTCGCATTAAAAATGTATGCTGCGCTTTCAAAAATGAATCATTAAAAATTGGCTGTTTTCGGAAAGGAACGTATCGAGTAACCCTCCATCGAATTAAAAGTGTTAATGTGCTTTTATTTTTTCTTAAATTATTCCAAGCACTGATCGGCGACGAGGACGTGACCTGGAATTCCAATCACACCACGCCTCTTGAAGACAGATCTATCTTTTATGCAGGCATTAGAACGCCCGTTTAGGGATGTTGAATTTATAAATACAAATATATTTATTTGGAAAATGCATGTGTTTTTATGAATAATTGTTTTTGTTGATATTTTTATATGCATAAAGAGAGTTCGAAGAACTTTTTCTAATGACGGTAAAAAGGCTTTAAGGCACTCTAATAATTTTTTTCCAATGGGGCTGCGGATTGATATTTACCACTGCAGATCTAGTACATTCCCCGGGAGTGGGTATCACTTTCAATTGCGGAACTATACAGATGGAATACCAATGTAATTTTGACCGCAATGTAATTTTGGCGTCCAGTTTTCTTTTTGGCGTCCAGTCTTTTCTTTTCAGGTGCCTTTCTCTGAAGTCAGAGAAAGGCACCTGATCTCTAGCAATGCGAAATGATACTAGGAATTTAATTTTCCCGAGAGCACCCAAGCCAAGCAGGAGTTTTAACAATATGAAATATAAGTATTCATTCAGCACAATTAATTGAAAAACTAAAATTTTACTGCAACCTTATTCTTTCAAAGCTCTACTTCAATATCGCAATATCAGGGTTCTAATGAGTGACTGTCAATCTGACTCATGATTCTGAGTTATTAAACAACTTGTTTTTGAACTCAAAATATATTAAATATGAGAAAAAATTTGTTCGCATAGGTATGTGGAGCCAAAAGTGGTACCTGGTGTTTAGTTTGAAAATAACTTTGTACTCTTGACGTACAACGTACTTAGTATCATATACGACGGTTACGCGACATTACACACATTAGTACATAGCGATCCTTTTGAGTGGCGTAACGGAGATTATTAGGGCCCCCTTTCCTGCAAAATCAGGTTTGGGGCCCCATGTCGGATTTTACAAAGGATTGCTACTTTGTGTCAGCGAGTCTTTGGGTTCCGTAGAACCCTGGGGTGTACGTTACGCCACTGATATTTTTGTTGTATGAATCCAAATGAATTCCTCCAAGAATTTTTACAGCCACGAACATAAAACATCATTCTTTAAGTGACCATTTGATTCAATATGTTGGTATGAACTGTCACAGTCATATGAAACAGATAAAATACAATTAAAAATAAACATGACATAAAGTTAAAAATAGCCTAAAATTCATAATGTCCATCAAACTAAATTACCGGGCTTCTAATCGGAACTGAACCGAAGAAACCGTTATTTTGGTCGGAACGAAAACCGGAACTGAACCCGGAAAATAATATCGGTTTCTTTCGGTTCGATATATCTTCAGTCATTTTGTTACTGTAACCAACTTATCTATACTTACGTCAACCATATAATTATCCCGATTACATGTACGTACTGCTTCTCCATTTCTTATTTTGATGTTCACTAGTAATTTTCAGTTTCATTTTTGCTTGGAACTACTTATATTATACAAAGTATATTTAATTCAGTTGAATGAACTAAAAGTATAGATGATTTCTTGCGAAAAATATCACGCAGTGTATCAATTAAAAAATAACAGAAACTAGTGCATTTTGATAGAATTTCACTTTTTGTTCACGATAGAATTATATTTTTAGTACAAATATGAATATACATAAAATAAAATTATTCATTCGAAAATGAACCGAAAACCATTATTTTTGACGGAACGAAAACCGGAACTGAACCGATATATTTTTTTAGTTTAACCGGAACGAAAAAAATTACGGTTCGAAACCCTTTTATATATAAATTCTATACTTTCCACTAAAATCATTCTCGATATTCAGGAATCGGCCTGACTAATATCGAACAAGAGAAAAAATCTTTCTAATAGATATTTCTGTTAGCTTGATTCATACCAAAAAGTATAAAATAAAATATTATGTGACTTCTAGAAGAACACTCAAAGAATTGCACAGTTGCGTTTATCTTTCACAAAGGCATTTGTTATGAAATTAGATTCATGTCCCATAACATCTCACAGGCGAGGGTTTTTTCATCCCATTTATTTTCAATCCAAATTATGCATATGTTAATAGAATAACTCTACTTTTATTTATTACTAGCTGAAATGCCCGTTCTTCGCACGGGTTAATTTTTAAAAACAAAAATTTATCTATTATAGAATTACAATATTTTTAGTGAGGGTAAAACCCTGTATAAAAAGTAGTATAACCAAAAGTTAAAAATATTTTTTTCAAAGCAAATATAAATAAAGATTACAGAAAAGTGATAGCAGTAGTGAGTTTCTGCTATGGGAACTATGGGTGAAATAACCTGCAATAGATGACCTGAAAGAAAAAATTAATGATAAACTGATTCACTAAATGCTATCATAAATAAGAAATATTAGGAAGCCTTCAACTGAAAAAAAATTAAATTAGTCCTCATATAATACTATCCTCATATAATACTATCTAACATCTCTGTAATACATCTAATATACAGTATTAGATGTAATTAAATACTAAAAGCCTTTAATTAGTATGAACTAAAATCAAAATCTAACTAAAACAGGTCCCCGTTGAAATAGTTCAGAACAAACAACAGTACTGAATAAAACAAATAATAAACCATGTTGCTAAAAAATTAATTATTGAAACCATACTTTTCTGCAACATTTCTATTAAAAATTATTATTTGATTGCAAAGAGCAAAAGAATGAGTACATAAATGATGAGTACATAATATATATATCCTATATGGACAGTATAAAATAAAATATGCATATGATCTCCAAGAAACTATGTGAGTAACAGATAATAAGAAACAACGTTAAACCATGATAGCACGAGACGTAAAATCATTTCAACTCTGAATTTTAGAGAAATCCAGAGGGAAATATGAGAAAATCTTTTCAAGGTGCATCTTTTTTCTGTGCAAAAATTTTTACGATCACAAATGAAACAGTTTTCTGATTTGCAAGATTGCCAGTAGCAAAGTTAAGTCATGACGAAAAATCTGGTCGAAATGGAATTCCAAAGAAAATATGAGAATATTATTTCAAGGTCACCTTATCATAGTTTCAGCAAATAGCTTTTTGTTAAATTTATGACTTTTTCTCATTTAAAACAAAGATGAATTCTTATCGGTCATAAGGACCATAAGGCAAAAAACAGAGACACGCAAAAAAAAGCATGGTACATACTGGTTCCTCATAAATATGAAGCATTATCTTCACGATATTACCAACATGTTAAGAGCAATTAGTTTGAATTCAGTGTCATTTTCTAAAATATACCACATTTACCGTAATTTCGCACGTATAGTCCGCAGACAGGATTTTATATAAAAAAATTTCAAAAATCGTCAGATAGTCCTGGTAAGAAGTGAAGGTGTAGTTTCATTGATTGTAAAAAAAACAAAACCTTTGATATTTGTGTAATGAATAGGTAATCATGATCTATGATTCTGTTTACAAAAGGTCTCGCAAATTATTGTTTGGCTGAAAAATAGACTTTCGAGTCTTTGTATCACATA
>BMAO01024784.1:0-93898 GCA_019973975.1 Trichonephila clavata
TCTGTCTTCAATAAATAATTGTTGTTATGGCTTTTGTTGGTGATGATATTTTCCTCCTACACCAGGCGCGTCTGGCAATGTGAACTCAGTCCAAAATAGGACTGGGATACGACAAACTTTTTGTACAAAATGGGTCCCGCTTATGTAGATTTTTTGTAAATTTTTACCAATTTTTTTCCCTTATTTTAGTAATAATTTCTTTTTCGCTTCTTAATTTTAGCATGTTTTTCTTAAAATGTACTAAATAAATCTAAAACTGCAAAAAAATCCCCATAATTCCATTATTTTAAAAAAATGTTAACGCGCACGTTGTTGAATACCTTAAGGTAATTTCAGAGAAGCATGAAGAATGTAAACTATCTGCATTTCCCTCTAGACTTTTTGTATCTTTTGTAACAGGCAGTTCAATTGGTGGAATGAAAGCGCGTTTAGTGTTGAAATGCAATAAGGGAAAGAACACATCTTCTGAGGGCTTGGCAACGAACCTTACGATTCCTTATCATGTTTTAGAGACGAAGACTATAACTGAGCTGATACTCTACTTTTCTAACGTTCACACCACTCCAACAGGAGAGCTTGGAGAGTACAAGTCTATAAATTACTCCAACGTCTTTTTTGTCACATTATGTAAAAATTGTGACGGGCCTTCCGCTAATCCTCTTGGGAAATCTTTCGGCTATCACTCACAACCAACCCTTTTGGAAGAAGAAACCGTGATATGCAGATTAGGTCAGTTATACATAATATAGGTTTTCTAGCTAGAGAGATCAATAGGTGAATAGATAAATAGAGGGATAGACGGAGTTACCTGGATATTGAAATATAGAGAACCTGACGATAAGGAAATATATCTTCCGATCAGATATTAGTTACATTGATAGCGTGATTCGGGCATTAAATAGTTGATAAGTGACGATTGGTCACCAAAGTTAAATTGTGAATCAAATATTAGGATAGTGGATTGATCCATAAAAGGAGGAGCAATTTTATAGAAGTCTTCTCGGAATTCGCTTCTCTCGTAGTGAAAACCCCTCTGCTCTTATTTGGAACATCTTATCCTATTTGATTACTTGAATTGTGTCTGTTGATAATTAGTGTGCTGAATAAATAGTTAAAAAGTATAATGGTGAGTCGTCCTTCACTTCCTCCCCCACCTTTAACCAGGTCGGAGAGTAGGTCTGGTGTGTAACAAAAGTTTTTAAAATGTTCACGTAATTTCATTTGTTAGTTTGGCACTGGTAATGTGTGTATACGTACCGTAAAATCCAGCGTATAACGTGCACACCCTATTTTACGAAGAAACCTGAAATATATATATATAGGTGTGCAATGCTCTTCTGTTTTGAAATTTATTTTTAGAAAAAATAGTATATACTTCTAGAACTACAACTCGTTAAGTTCATAAGGAATGTCTGTTCTTTCAAATAAACAGTATTTTGATATACGAGGGTTAGGGCAAAAGTCACACATGGCAACTATTTTTTTCTTTTTGAAGATACCAGTCCGGTTGGAAAATGCGACATATACAGACGAAAGAACAAGGTGTTAACTACATGTATGGACAATGAATAGCATTGAAATATCGTAACACACTAATTTATTACGGCAGTATACAGGGCAATATGGCCATCACGGTGCAAAAGAATGAGAACACAGTACACATACAGTTGACATGACGATGCGTCTGTTGTGCGTTTCTCGATGCAGCTTGCCCTCTCTAACTCCAGTAGCGTCCGTCGTCTGTCTTCATCCATGAGCTGCTCGATAACAGCACGTGCCAAGTCGGCCCGCACACTTACCGGTCGTCCCGAACGTTGCTCATCATGTCCTTGCTGAAACTTTTCTACCCACTATGCTACTGTATGATATGGTAGGGCATTATCCTCAAGGGCCTTCCACAAATTCACTCTCACATTCCATCTCATTTCTCCCTCGGAGAACAGTTATTTTGATGTAAGTGCGCTGCTCAACAAGGGTTACTTCCATCTCACACGACACTCACCAACTGACTGATTTCACAGCCCTCGCTGCGCTACTACCAGCTATCACAGAGCCATCTGTTGTTCTGCATACATACTATGGCTGCAGAGCTTCCACACGTCTTATATACGTTTGTGATCCGTTCACATATCTACAAGGGAAAAAAATAGTTCCCATGTCTTATGTCCCAACCCTTGTATATAGAAGTCTAAATTTTTTTCATGCTCATCTTTATTTTATTTTTAAAGCTCTCATTTTTATACTCGTCGTATAATGCGAACCCGTAAATTTCGATCTTATTTTTTGTGTTAAAAGTGTGCAGGATTTTACAGTAATTTGTATGTATGTGTATGTAGGAATTTATATATATGTGCGTATATATGTATTTATATGTAATGATTTATGTGTGTATGTATGCATTTATGTATGTGTGTATGTATATATGTAAGAAGAAAGACATCTTACTCATTTACTCCCTCATTACGATATCTAAGACCTACAGATTTGTGCAATTTGGCAGACGTGTTTCTTTTATGGAGTAGAAATCTGCTAAGGGATTTTGTGAAAATCGACCTAAGAGGAGGATTGCAAAAGGTTAAGGAGGCATGGTACGATTTACGCAAAAATTTTTAATTTAAGAATTTTGAAAAAAATTTTTGGCTGCTTACTAGGTGTGTATACTATGTAAAACAGATTTTGTGCTCAAAATTTCATAAAAAAGTTAGCCATTTAATTTTTTAAGGAAAAGAATTCAAATTTTTGAAGTGATTTTAAAATGCTACTCCTCCTACAAAAATTTACGTACATGCATAAAATTTTATTTACAAGTACGTCAGACTAAATATAATAAAAGTTGGTATGGGTTTTGCTACAACATGATTGGTATTCGTACAATGCTTCTTTTTAGGAATGCTTATTGAAAATTCCTTAAAAAATGTACAAATTCTGAGTTGAATTATTAAAAAAAAAAGTATTCCTTTGATTCAAAAACGCATACCAACTTTTGTTACATGTACTATTCGCAATAGGTAAAAAAAATCAAAGCATTAGGCACAATAAAAAAGCCTTAGCGTTTTAAATGAAGACAAACTAGTTATTTTATCTTTCCGAGATAAGTCTGTGTAAAGTTTTGATTTGCCATGGGGATGTAAATAAAAACGAACGCAAAATCTATCATAATCCTGCGTTTCTTAAGTTTATAGCTTTCAAATTTTGTGAGGTTATAGAAAAGTACATAAAGAATAATGTAAGTTAAAAAAATTAGAATTGATTTTTTGACCGATTTTTTTTTCAATTGAATGGCACTGCGTCCTTTACTGTGATTGAATAATACTGTGTTAAGAAGCGTTTTTTGTGAATATTCGGGTTTTTGAACTATAATGGCTACAGACTTGGAATAGTAATTCGTCATATTTTAAAAGAGGTATATAATGTCGAAAACAAGTGTTAGGAAAATAAAGCATACAATTTTAATACAGAATGATCACCCCTACGCCACTGGGTGGACCGCAAAACCTTAAAAATATTGAAATAGCCCGTACCATTGAAAAGTCCGCCCACCCCTTCTGTATATATTCGTGCAACAAATACTTAGTGAAGCGGACGGGCAACCACCAGTGTGTAAACAAATACCTGGTGGGAAAGAAGTCCGTATAAACTTTAAAAGTTTATAAAACCCGGAAAATTAAACAAAATAAAAAAATCGTTTGCAGTTTTATCATCGATAAGTCACGGGATTTTTTTAAGGTAAGAAAAAACCTGCCGTCAGATGGCGCTCGTACAAACGATTGAGTTGAAAATATGCAAATGAGACAGGCGATTACAATTACTGATGCTCTTGATGCAGATCTAATTTTCCGTTGCATGCCAACTAAGTGAACAAGGATGCTGAGCGAGAGACACAAAGCTTTGTTGGTAAAGCGGTTTTTCATGAGCAAGTGATCACCGACTGTTGCAATGCGTAAATTCCGACTTCCGAAAAATGTGAAGATTGTAAAAGGGCATTCAACAGTGATACGCCTCATAAAGCTTGTACAGCGATTTGAGGATACTGGATTGCTCGAGGATCGTGTAAGATCCGGACGACCAAGTCTAAGAATCGTTTGCAAACGTTGCAAGTTTACATGGCCTCCTCGGTCTCCAGATCTGACTCCAGTAGACTTTTGGCTGCCGAGATATCAAAACTCCCGGGTGTAGTAATCCCGTCCATCCAATCTGTCGGAATTGAAAGATGCGATCCACCGACAGCTGTCATGTATACAGGCGGACATTCTGCACTCTGCCGTTGCTGGATTTGTGACACGCTGGAATGTGTCATCCCTTGTGGTGGTGGATATGTAGAGCACACATGCTGCTGTAATAAATGATTTGGTAACGTAACTTCTGTTATTTGCGAATCTTTTCTTTCACTTATGTACAAAACGCCACCTATCGGGTGTTTTTTGAATTTTTTTTTATCTTAAAAAAATCCCGTGATTTATTAATGCTAGACCTGTAAACCGTTTTTTATTTCTTTTTAATTTTCTGGGTTTTATAAATTTTTAAAGTTTTTACGAATTTTTTGGCCACGGAAGAGCCAAAAGAGGCAGGCATGTGCAAATAAAGAGATGTGGAACCAATCAGAATACGGCGCTGCGGTCGGCAAAGCCTATATAAGACAACGAGTGTCTGGCACAATTTTTAGATAGGTTACTGCTGCTACAATGGCAGGTTATAAAGATTTAAGTAAGTTTGAACGTGGTGTTATTGTCGGCGCACGAGAGATGGGACTTAGCATTTCCGAGGTAGCAATGAAATTTGGAATTTCACGTACGACCATTTCACGAGTGTACCATGAATATCGGGAATCCGGTAAAACATGAAATCTACGACATTGCTGCGGCCAGGAAAAAAAAAGATCATGCAAGAACAGGACCAACGACTGACGAGAATCATTAAGTGAGACAGACTTGCAACCTTCCCGCAAAGTGCTGCATATTTTAATACTGGGCCATCAACAAGTGTCACCGAGCGAACCATTCAACGAAACACCATAGATATGGGCTTTCGGAGCCGAAGGCCCACTCGTGTACCCTTGTTGACTGAACGAAAAAAGCTTTACGCCTCACCTGGGCCCGTCAACGTTGACTTTGGACTGTTGATGACTGGAAACACGTTGCCTGGTCTGACGAGTCTCGTTTCCTATTGAATCGAGCTTATGGACGTGTACGGGACCCCATGAATCGATGGACCCTACATGTCAACAGGGGACTGTTCAAGCTGGTATGGGGCGTGTGCAGTTGGCATGATATGGGACCCCTGATACGTCTAGATACGACTCTGACAGGTGACAGATACGTAAGCATCCTGTCTGATCACCTGCACCCCTTCATGTCCATTCTACATTTCGACGGACTTGGATAATTTCAGAAGGACAATGCGACACCCCCCACACGTCCAGAATTGCTACATAGTGGCTCCAGGTGCACTCTTCTGAATTTAAACGCTTCCGCTGGCCACCAAAATCCCCAGACATGAACATTATTGAATACATCTGGGATGCCATGCAACGTGCTGTTCAGAACAGATCTCCACCCCCTCATACTCCTACTGATTTATGGACAGCCCCTGCAGGATACATAGTGTCAATTACCTCCAGCACTACTTCATACATTAGCCAAATCCATGCCACGTCGTGTTGTGACAATTCTGAGTGCTCGTGGGTACCCTACACGATATTAGGCAGGTGTACCAGTTTTTTTTTTGACGCTTCAGTGTATAAACATGTCTTTTACATACATGGCAAATTATGAATTTTCAGGATATATTAAAACTCAAAAATTAATAATATTTATACAAATCTTAACAAACCAAAGGAAATTAATAAATAGTTAAATTCAACTCAATGTTTTTAATCTTACCCATATGAATTTGACCAAATCATGAAAATTAATCTTTTCACAATAAAGAATTGGTAGGAACTTCAGCCGTTTTTTATTTATTAAATATTTGCAAAATATGAATCCGTTGGATGCTAAGATTTCCAATTTCATTTCCAGTTTATTTTAAATAAAGAACTTATTTTGTGTGTAATATAATACTTCATCAGAAATTCATGGCAAGTCATATTTTTGTTTTTAATAAACCAACTACAAAATTATAATTAAATTAAATTTTTACAAGGATAAAAGAAACAACATTTACCTTGAACTTTTCAGTTTTACTAAGGCTCGGGTAACATTATATATAATCTGTTTCCTAAAAGGAAAAGAAACCAAATAGTCTTTTAAAAGCTAAATTTAATTAGTATCTATTCCGATTACTTTTCCTGTTCCTTCAATATCAAATATCCAGAAAATGTAGGGACTGAATTCCCGTTATATCGTTAATTTTTGTTATTAAAATACTTTTTAATAAACGTAACAATAAGGCAAAGGGGAGTAACCATTTCATTTTCCAGGAAAATAGCTTGATTCTCTCATTTTTGCAAAGCATTGTTCTCAGAAAATATTATATTTTTCTTCATTTTCAAAATAATTATGGCTGCATTTTTTTTTTCTGGGAGAAAGGACAAGAGTGGTTGCTCAATGACTCTATGACAAAATATTGGGTGTCCAAAAAATAGGATTACACTTTTAAACATTTTTTCAAAAAAACATTAATAATTAAATAAAGTTACTAACTTAAGGTACTAACTACTTGCGACAATCTTTTTTAGAAAGATGGAGATATGGGGATTTTTTTTTGTGTGGTTTTTAGATATGTTTAGTACATTTTAAGAAAAGTATGCTAACATTAAGAAGAGAAAAATAAGTTATTATTACTAAAATAAGAAAAAATGGGTGAAAATTGACAAAAATTAACATGAATGGGGCCCATTTTGTATCAAAAGTTTATGAGCAAATTTTCAATCTTTCAATTCTGGTGTGTTGCTATGTTATTCATTTTTTAAATGACCTTCAGGATGAGAGACATTTTAATTTATACAAAAACTAGAGCACTTTATCTTAATTATATGAAATTGCTTGAAAAAAAACCAATGATTATATTCGCATTTGGGACTGTAAATTTTGTAATAAAACAACGATTGATAAATATGAAAGTTAAAACACTTCTGCTATTACACTGATCATACACAAAAAAATTTCCTTTAATTATTTTCAAAACTTTTTGAGCAGTCGCTGTCCCCGTTTGGACCTTTTCAAAAAATACATTTCGAGAAAAACGCATTTTAAAGTATGACATCTTGCTTAAAGTAATGACATCGACTTTTACTAAAACACTTGCAGTTTTTTGACCGTAGGACCTGGGTTCGATGCCCGATGCCACTAAATACCACCGAGTATAGACGGAGTACGTGCTCGTTAAATCAGTGGGTCCGAAAGTCTTGTGGGCGGTCGCAGCAGAAACCACGAGTGCAGGGGGCTGGAGAATATTTCCCTCCCCTTCAGCCATGCCAAAATTGGGGAGGTGGAGATAGGTGGTGTCGCCATCTATCGTTAAGAAGTCCAACCTGTCTCACAGGCAATGGCAACTTTCATTCCTTCCCCTGCAGGAAGGACACGACAACAACAACAACACTTGTAGTTTTTGTTCTAGAGAACGAAAAATAATAAACTTGGTATTTTTTTAAAGCTAATAAGATGGCCTATAAAATAAAATCATAAAAACGATTTCTCCAATTTTGGGCAAAAATTCACAATTTTAGGGTAGTTGGATACCTTAAGTCTTTTTGTTCCATAAAGAAAAGATCAAAGTTTATTTAAAATTCTTTATTGCACAATTTCAATGTGCGCACTATCAGTTGTGTGCAACACATCTTTTCTAGACTGTCTAGCCACTGTGACTTCGGCGCATTAGTTGAACACTTCCCGATTACTTATCAAGTTTGATGTATGTTGTGACCCGGAAAGCCTAGATGGGACATTGTATCTTTCAAAAGAAACAGTGAATTCTTCCCACATGCCTGTCTAAAAACAGATGTGAGTCGATTCCGAAAATGGCTTTGTTGCCACACCTTTCTTTCTCCGACATCCAGATGATTTTAGTCTCGATAATCTGTAGAAAAGACATTCCTACGAACAATATCCTTTGTCGCGTGACTTCGCACATGTGCATCATAATTTATTTGAATGAAAAAGAATGTCGGCCTTTTGTGGTTGAGAGATACCCTCAGTAACAAATTGGCAAGACGATTTATAGCTCTCCAGATGGTAAACTAGGTACGGTGTCGAAGTTGTTTTCGGACTCACCAGCCTATTGTCTCCAAGCACTAATAGAGTTGGGACGAAAACGAGGAAGGCCGTGTGCAGATCAGCTATGCTCGCCAATCAGATCATAGGGGGTGTGAAAGAGTCTCCCCCCAGGTAACTTAAAGGGTCGGCTTGCAAGTTGTCGAGGACATCTTTGGATTTTCTGCATTACTTTCCGCAACAGTTTTTTCGTTTTCGAAGACGTTTGATAGAAGTTTCAGGGGCAGCCGCACCTCAAGATCCAAGGGAGAGGATCATCGATGAATCTTTGAAAGATGGAGAGCTGGAGTCTGCGGAGCATGCGCTTCGGGGAAAATACTTTCGATCAATCCAACGAAGGGGGATGCGGGGACATCCGCACCTGGGAGTCGATCTTTTAAAGATCTTTTAACCTTAAATGGGACTAGAACTTTTCTCCAACAAAAGACTACGGTCATCAACAATTTACTAATGAAGATAAGGTTTTGTTTCTTTAACTTGGAGTAAAATGTCTTTGGGATGACAGATGTGTGAGCCCTCAAGCTGCCAAGTAATGAAGAAATTTTACTTGATCACGTTCTACAAAGCAGTGGTCCTCAACTCTTGCGCTGCGGACCGGTGCTAGTCCGTGGATCAAGTGGTACTGGGCCGCCCCAGGAACATTAAATTATTTTAATTTTATTTTCTGTGATGCATTTCACTCGGGTTAGTGCAACTTTCCATGGAAATCCCTTTATAATTCCATTTTAAATCACTTTATTTTCATTTTTTGGTGTAAATATGATTTATTCTAAAGGCATATTTAAATACAATTAAATTAAAATTATTAAAGCAAACCAATTCAAAATGTATAGAACTAATACCCCTATCTCATTGGGCTGTAGTAAAAGTATCAAATGTTGACCGCGGCGATAAAAGAGTTGGGAAGTGCAGCTATAAAGCATTATAAAATCAACAATCAGAATGGCCTCTGTCATTCGACTTTTCATTTTATCTTTGTCTCTACTTGAAGATAGGCAAACAATGCTTTAAAGGCATCCCTGCGAAAAGAAGTCCAAAGGTGTTAAGTCTAACGATCTAGGAGGCCACGTTATTGGGATTTCTCTTTCCATCCATCTCACGGAGAACTTTTCCAAACTACAGTGTAGTGGTTCTCCATTTACGCTGTACATGTGTTGCAGATTTAAGTTCGATAAGCCATGCTACAAGTTGCGCTTGTTCTTGCGGTGAAGCCTTTTTGAAACAAGAATGTTTAAAAACCAGGACGTTGTGCTACCTGGTTTGCATTTCATAAAACAGAAACTTCAGTCTTTTCTTTATGAAACGTAAAATACCGTAAGTAAAAATCTGCATTTGTTTATTTTTAATTAATTTTTGAAAGTGTAGTCCTACTTTTTGGACACCCTATATTATAATCGGCTTCTTTAAAAGACATAGATCCAAACTAATTCAGGATATTAGAAATAAAAGTGTAACGGGTCTATCCGCGAGTTTCTTACTAATCTTCTTGGGGAAAACTGTTTCTTTTAAATGTTGTTCTTTTGAAAACTTTCTCCCGAAGAAGACACGTCTAATATAAATGAAGAATGATGTTTAAGCATTAACTTTTAGATATGCGGAGTTCGTTGTTAGAAGTTAGCAGTTAGTGGTTAGGAGTTAAAAGTTAGAAGTTAGTGGTTTAGCGGAAAGTAGCTGTGAGCTAGTTGAGAGTTGCTCGACGATTAATTGATGAATAATCAAAGATTTCTAATTGACGATTTAGTCAGTAAATTAGATTAGATTAATAACGATCCAGAGGTCGAATAGCTGAGAACGGAATTATGGCAATTTAGACCGTAGAAAACCAAAACGTTATAAGAGTAAATTAATTGAATTATGATTATACGTATTAAGTATTCTTCCTACCGTGCTTTTGCTCCTATACTTAATAAAAGGTGCATTTTCTACCCTGGGTTGTTAAAATTAATTGATAGAATAAGAAATAGATTTGTTCTGATTATGGCTGAAATGTATTCTAACTTTCAAACACCGAGGAACGCAATAGCACGTTCATCACTAAAGGACTAAATAAACTGGGCACCAAATTTCTCGGGTAGCGCGGTGTGAAAATCAGGAAAGTGATGTACCAAATTACGCTATCGTTTTAGTTGTTTACAGGGGGCTAAATTATTGATTGTTTATTAGCGGCAAATTTCGTAACTATACTAGGGCTTTTGATGAGGGATCCCGTAATTTTTGTATTTTGGTTATTTGATGAGGACGACACATGAACTGACCCCCCCCCCCACTCTCCAAGCTTTTACACCGTGCCAACATGAGGATATTTCAGCTTTAACATGCATTAGGCTCTATCCACGACGGCTTAAAAATTGCACCAGGGCTTGAATTCCCTACTTGATACAGCCTTAATGACATCTCTACCATGGTGGTTACTAAATGAGGTTTTAAACAGACGCATATCTACCACCGTATCAAGGAGACCCTCAAACTACAGGGGCTCCAACATGTGTAACTACATTCCCTCTAACATGGCTCTTGTATCTAAAAGGAAGGCCTCGAAGTAATTTTGATACAGGACCCCCCTCAGAAATAGCTACGCCAGTCCTTTTAAATTATGTAAAAGTATCCTTCACGAAATCATAGCCCATGAGTTTAACAAACCAATCATCTTCCCCGATGCTTAGGCCACAGTAACCAAGTGGTCATGGTCACGAACTCGTGGCTGGTATTGTCGAGCCATGAGTTAGAGCTCCAGTACCACTGAAGACCAACTATGCAGAGGGGCTGATGCTCGCTAAATTTGTGGAGGTTCTAAGTCCTCTTATTGATGTGGTAGTTGGGAGAGCGGGATTCCAGTTCAGGTGTCGTCCTCTCGTCACTTGACCAGGATTAAAAATGACGAGGCCCGTCACCAATAGACCTCATGTTGCTCTTGTAGCATACGAAGGGTGATCAGAAAAAAAGTTTCAAGTCAAATAAAGAAATATTTATTAACAACAGACATAAAATATAAAAGGCAATTAAGAGATATACATGCCTATCCCATTTCGACATAATCACCAAGTCTATTTAGTTATTATAGTCTATTTAGTTTAGGGGCCGTGGGTAGCTAGTGGTTGGAGCATCGGACTCCAGACCAGAAGGCCTGGGTTCGATGCCCGATGCCACCAAATATCCTCCGAGTACACACGGAATATGTGCTCTTTAAATCAATGGGTCCGAATGGTGTCGCCATCTATCGAATAAAAATAGTACTGTCACCTTCATGGGGCTCAAAGCTTAGGCTAATGGCAGGCGTAGATCTACCTCGTTGCCATGATGAATTTCGTAGGTCTCGATTTGACTACGTCAGACGTGTGGCATAAGTAACAACAACAGTTATTTATATGAATCAGAACCAACTTGCTTAACCCGTCTGGGTAGAAATCCGGTCCCTGTCCATTGAGCCAGGTTTCGGCGGATGTTTTCACAGCACTGTTTTGGAATATCGCAGCACATGCGAAACAATATGCTGCACACTATAATAGCTCATCCTCAGATCTAACGAGATGTCACTCAGAGTTACCCGTCAATCATTTTGAATCATTTCTTCAGTTTGCCGTGTTGATTTCAAAAACTTGGTTAACCGCTACCTGCCATATTGCAGTTTTCGACATCCTGTCTACCTGATTGAAAAGAGTGACACCACTTCGCTACATGTTGTCTATTTATTGCTTCATCACCATAAACTTCCACGATTTGACTGTGAATGTCAGATTCAGGCACATTCGTTGCCCATAAAAATCGAACACGGCTCCCTTTTCCAAACGAGACCAGTTTTCTTAGCGTCTTGCCATTTCAATCGTCCTGAACCGTCTGTGAACTTTCACTACCTACCCGCAATGGCAAGTGGTGCCCTTTGTCTCCACTCTAGGGAAACAAAACTTCTCCAAAAAACGTAGTTTTTAAATGCTGCGGCTTATAACCTTTTTTTCCCGATTATCTCTCGTAGTATGAAAATAAATCAAATCCTTGGGCTTCGGTAGATTTAACAATCGTTTCGGTCACACGGCAGATCTTCAAAGGTATCAAGACTCATACGCTCTCTACACATACCGTAAAATTCGGCGAATAACGCGCCCTTTTAACAGAAAACATAACAAAGAAATGTCTGGTTGCGCGTTATGTGCCGGGTATAAAGATGAGAGCTTTTAAAAAAACACACAAACAAGTTTAACATAGAAAAAAAATAACTTCAAATAGATCGAGAAATACACGTTTATTTGAAATAACTGACATTCCTATATAATGAAATTAAAGGGCTGTAGTTCTAAAGTATAATATTTTTCTAAAGCTAGGAATAATACCTCGAATAAATGCTTCAAAATATAAGAGCATTGCATACTTACGTTTCAGATTTCTTCGTAAAAATTAGGTGCATGTTATACGGCGAATATACTTAAAAATTAAAAAATTGCAGTTTGAAAGTATAGGTGTGAATTATACGGCGCACGCGTTATATACGCCGGATTTTACGGTATATAATATCAGCAACGAGACTTCGCGACCAGGAACATTGAACTGTATTCTTCCTTCTATTACAACAATTACATTGTTAAAAATATTGCTTACAATCACATGATTCAAAATGTAAAAATTTGCTCCTTCTCAATACAAATAAGGTTTAAAGTGAGTTGTAATTGTTTACTTTAATCCAGAATTTCTTTCACTATTAGTTATTCAAACCTTTTGTGCGAAAGTCATAAATAATTTGTTTTATCTATCAAAATTTTCGAATCATCGCAGTTATAAATTTTTATATCCAATTGTTTAAGTCGATCGTTTTGCTTGTGATTTAAAGTCAAACCATACACTGATATTAATTATATTAAAATATAAATTATACCTTTTTTGATTTATTGATAATAATATTTCGAACTACCGTATTTAATCGAATCTAATTCGCCATCGCACGATTCTAAGCCGCCCCCCAAACTCTCAACATATTTTTGTGAAAAAATGTTGTCATCGATTCTAAGCCGCACCCCCAATTCTTCACACGCATTTGAGAAAAAACTTTTTTTAAAAATGTGTTAAAAAAAAGGTTCATCAGTATCCGATACCTGAGAAATTTCTAAAATATTTTTATTGAGAAAAACAAGTTAATAATTCATTTATTTTATCTGCATTTAAAACTTTCAAATTCAGACATTAACCTAAAATTACTCTAACCGTCATTATCATGTTTTGAAAATGATTCGTCACTGCCAATGTCAAAGCTCACTTCGGAATGGGTGCCGGAGTCACCATTTCTCCACATGGTGTCGTCTTCAGTGTCATGCAATGCATTTGTTATGCAACATTTTTTTAAAGAATGTATTTTTGGTGAATGTATAAGATTATTAAAGAATGTTGAACATTTACAAGAAAAATTATATTTTGCTCACGCCATCGATATATGTTTGTTTCATCCGTGTCAAATTTTCAGTGGTCGTTGCTCTGTTTCCGTTTTTCCCCTTATAATTTGCCTTCCTTTTCATACTTGCGTCATTGTAAATACATCTTGATGCTGTTACCGATATCTTCGATGTTTAGGTGATTAAAAGAAAGCGTATATATAAAAAAATTTCCTAAACACGAGCAGACTACGATGTTTAGGATAGATTAAGTACTGGAGACAAACTGCGGGATAGAATAAATCATCGATGCAAGTGGCCAGAATGAACGGTTACATTTTTCTTTTTGAAAAGAGTGGAAAATATAAATTCCTTAATCCAGTTAAAATGTTTTGCCTTCCATTCTAAGACGCACCCGATTTTCAGTAGCATTGATACTGTAAAAATAGTACGGCTTAGATTCGAGAAAAAAAGGTATTTAGAATACTTAAAATTGATATTCTTTCATATGGAAATGTTCCTTAGCAGTTATACAGCTCTACTGGGAACTTAAAACACTCTACATACATCTTATCAAAAATAATTCTCCAATATTTTAATGTACGAACGACATTGAAATCTTTGTTATAAAACAATTCTTTTTGATCATTAATGCTACTTGTATACTAATAAAAATTATTAGATTCATTTTGATACAGTTTTAAAAATCAAAACTTACAATTTTGTTTAAATAATACAATTACTTTCCTAACTAAAACAAAAATTATATTTGAAGAATAATGCATTTGATTTCGTTCAATATTTATTTTTTTTAAATATTTGTTTAATTTCTACTAATTAATCAAGTTTGTAGAAGTTTGCTTTAATGCTTTTTAGTAAAATTATGTTTGTAGAATATATATTCTGTTTGTAGAATATATATATGTATTGCCAATTTTTGTCCAAATATTTTTGATGAGAACTATTTTTAATTAATTTGCTAAATTCTCAAAAATAAAACGACGCTAATTGGATTCCTCGCATAAATTTGATATATATTTTAAAGAAAATTTTGCAAGTGTAGTTTTTGATGCAAATTTGGAATTAAAATTAATTGTTTGTGTGAATTGCTTATTTTTCTTTCAACAAATTTAGAGAAATGATTCCTTCCTAAAACATAAAGGGATTCTTGAAGTTTAAATTTCTTTGAATCGGTAAAATCCACCGCAAAATGTATGAGATAGTAAAACTATATTTAGTAAATTCTGCAAAATAATTTTTTACAGATAAAAAAAAATCTTAAATTTTCTAATCTGTAATTTTAATTTTATTTAAATACAATAGAGAGAGGGAGAGAGTTATATTAGGAATATGAATGGGGATACCAAAATTACATAGAAAGTAATAGAGAGAGAGTTATATTAGGAATCTGAATGGATATCAAAATTACATAGAAAGTAATTGTAACTTACATAAACATGCAAATGTTTTTAAAACAATAAACTAATAAAAGAATACGAATTTTTTTCGTATGCAAAAACAAATAATGTTTTAGAATTAAATTATGAATTATATTAAAGTGCGCAGTACAACACATTACTATGTTTAAAACTTTGTTAATCATATTTTGCTTTCATTCACAATGAATTGTACATTTTCATAACCACTTGAATGATTATAATTAAAATTCCTATGTTTACTGAAAATTTGAAATTATGACTATCAATCCATTTTCATATATTAGTGTCGATTCTCGATCTTTTTTCCGCCTAATATTTATATTGAAAGAAAATGAAAGTGTACTATATGCTAGAAGATACAGAAAATTTGTTTCATTACTGAAAATAATTTATTAACAAAGTTATTCATTATAATAAACTTTTTTTTTTGAAATTCTATTCATAAGTCTCTGAGTATTGATAATCTAATTTATATAAACTATTTTTTTAACTAATTAGAATAGGACTTTTTAAGTAAATTTTGAAACGAACTGTGAAACTTTATTTAAATTTGCATATTCAATGATAATGTGCGATGTTAATTAATAAAAGAGATGAATCAAGTTTTCGACAAGAAAGTAACTTTTTTCTTATAAATAAATAGTTTAAGTAAACAAAATATTTTATTTTTAATAAGTTATCATTCCAAATAAGAGAGGACTTTGAATCTTTCGTTCCACACCCAAATTTCCATATCGCGAACTAAGTTTTCTTCTGACAGACTCAAAACATGATTACGATTTTTCTAAATCTAGAAATAAGCTTAAATTTTGCTTAAGTTTGAACAAAAAAGTTTTATCGGTATTTAATGTAATCTTTTTTCATTTCAGTTGAACTCTGCTCATCATATACCTAGATGTTCATATGTAACAACACGTTTCTTTTTTGGTTCTAAAAAAATATTTTGAGTGAAATATAATTTTTTTTTGGTTTAATAAAAGTATTTTAATAACTTTTTAAAGCATTATTTTAAATTTTGAAATTACTTTACAAACATCACATAATCAACTTAGTCATAGTTATATTTCTTTGAGCACAAAATTTAATTATGAGAACATTTTTTCATAAAATATTTAATATGGAATATATAATATGAAATATTTAATATGGAATATATAATAAGAAATATTTAATATGGAATATATAATACGAAATATTTAGTATGGAATATATATAATATGAAATATTTAATATGAAACATTCATTTTTTTTCATATAATATTTAATATTTCATAATTTACATTTTGTGATCAAAGAAATTTTTCTATGACTAAGTTGATTATGATGTTTAGTAAAATCAGAACTTAGAATCAGTTAAAATCAGACGACTTAAATAGAAAATATTTTCTATTTAAGTTGCCTGATTCTGAAGTGAAAATATAAATGATTAAAATCTAATTACATATAGGCCTCTATGATTTCGCTTTTCGAAAATCGATTCTGGGAGGGTATGGAAGAGTTAAAAAAAAGATAATTTTTTCTTCCGTTTTAGAAAATCAAATCTTGTTCTTTTTCAACAAGAAGAGCGGTATATAAGAATGTTTTTGAATATATAGTCACACAACGTCACCCAGCGAAGTGGGTGGGTCACGGCTTGTAAAGAATAAAGGGCACACTAAATTTGGCGTATTTTTCGTTCGATAACAATTTCATTTTGGAAAATCGGGCGCCTTATTATAAATGTTGCAAAAAATTTCTAAAAATCCCCGACTTTTACAGGGTGTCCGGGCTTAAAATAACCAAAAGTTATGCCTTATATTCACCTAACTACCCATCAGAGAATGTAATAAACTGTTCATCCGTGGATTGGAAACCCCTCTGAGATTTTTTGGGTTTAGTCCGATCGGCTGCACGTGCGCGCATTATTCGTCGATCGCAGACGATCAATTTGTTACACTGACTTCATTAGTAAAGATGTGGACGCCACAGGAAAAGGCACAGTGCGTACTTTGGTTAACGGAATTAAATCAGTCACGCGTGTACAGCAACCTGTTCGAACAGAATAGGAATGTCGTTACTGGCTTGCCTATTTTACTTATCTGGACTCCTGCAAAATGAATCAAGCAAACAATCAACAGTGTCTTCTATCATGAAAATTTAAGGATACTTGCCAGTCTGAGACACCAAAGTTCTCATCTCCTTTAAATTCTTTCCCATTGGTAAATGGATTTTGATGTCGGGGGATCAACATTCCATTCTGCTCGAACACGTCTCTGTACACGTGTGACTGATTTAAATTCCGTTGACCAAAGTACCCACTGTACCTTTTGCTGTAGCGTCCACATCTTTACTAATGAAGTAGGTGTAGCAAGTTTATTGTCTGCGATTGACGAATAATACGCGCACATGTGGCCGATCGGACTAGACCTAAAATATCTCGGAGGGGTTTCCAATCCACGGATGAACAGTTTATTACATTCGGATGGGTAGTTGCGTTTTAATAAGCCATTATTTTTGGATATTTTTCGCCCGGACAACCTGTACTTGACACTGAATTCTTTTTAGATATTGAAATACTAGATTTTTTTTATCTATGCTATTCTATCGTCTACATTTAAGTATACATGATATTTTCTTATATTTTTACGACTTTCTTAATCATTCGTGACCGAGGAAACTTTTCCCCCCATTTAAAAATTGCTGATTGTCGTATTTAATTACTAACTTATCTGAATTTTTCTTTTGAATGCCAAAATATGTATAGAAAGTATGCCGAAAGCAATTACTTCAAAACGGATACAAATAGGAAAAGAAACTGTCAAATCAATTGGCGTCAATGATAGAACAATCACCGGCTGCGTATTTTTATTCTTAATACTTATTTCAGTTTATTGTGTAAGTTGAATTTTATGCAGTAATAAAGTATATTCGAACAAATGAAAACAAATTCGTGATAAAACTAAGCATTGATAAAAAAAAACTGTACATTGTCTTTTTCTTACAATTTATGTTTATTTTATGTCTTACTAAAACAAACAGTTACTTTTGAATATTTACTCTCAGCCGCCTTATGGTTCTGTAAGAGTTAAACTAACAACGTTCGGAGCCGTTGAAAAAGCCTAGAAATGAATATTTTTAGGTACTTTTCCGTTTCGCCGACGCAGGCGATGAAGTCGCCAAATATAATACAAAAGACGCCAAATGCAATATTCCTGCTGGTAAACGTTTACCACCACATTTTCAAAACCGGTCGCGATCTTTTCTTATCAGCAACGTCTTTTTCATAATACATCAAAAATTGAGGAAAAACAAAAGAGAACTAACATTTATGAATATTTTTTTATGTGTATATTGTGTGATGTTGCCAATAAAGCCTGCTTGGCGATATTTGCGCCGGCGAAATGGAAAAGTACTTTTTCAATATTTAGTGTCAGTTGAATTAGAATATACATATAAAATTGTTTTGAGTATAATATTACAAGAACAAATTATTGAATGCAATTTTTTGGCAAAAAATGGTGAAAGTATGACATATTTTAAATTTTTTTCTTTTTATGGAAGCTGCTTTTATGATAATAATAATATTTTGCCTATACTATATAGCTAGAACTTCTATACCAGGAATAAGCAAAAATTTTATAAAAATTAATATCATTTTTAGAGTTACAATCAATTGAAATAAACACTGGTGTTTTTTTTAATTTCTCTACTCTGATGTAATAAAAATATGAAGAAGTTCACTTTTAAATTATATATTTCCAGGTTTTCTGTACATAAAACTTTCTGTATGTTAACCTTTTTCATAAAAAAAGTATGTTTTGAAAATGTCCCTCTTTCTTCATTTTGCATTTCATAAATAGCATTTAAAATTGTATTCAAATATTTTTTTTTCTTGCAAAAAAATTTTATACGTATATTCTAATTCAACCTGAGACTAAATACCAAAAAAAATATCCATTTGTACGCTTTTTCAAAATCAGGGTTCAGAATGTAGTCAGTCAAAATAATTGACTGCCAAATTACTACCTGCCTACATGGGAAAATCACTTTTACTTATTAATGTAAGCAATAGCTAATATAACTCTTAATTTCTTAATAGTTTCAATCTCAGATTGAATCTTCAAGTAATTTATATTCGAAAACCTAGCGTCAATTCCGGCTTTTAACGCGTACCAATACATTCAAGCTGCATTTTTTAATTTTTAGGTATATTCTCCGTAAAACGTATACTTCTTTTTTTACGAAATGTAAGTGTGAAATGCTATTATATTTTGAAATAATTTATTCGAGGTATTATCCCAGGTATTTTTTTTTAAAAAATACTCTTGATGAAGTACAACTCTTTAATTTCATAAGGTATGTCATTTCTTTTACATAAGCAGCATTTCGATCTATGTTGGAGTCTAATTTTCTTATGCTCATATCTTTTTTTTTATTTTTAAGGCTATAATTTTTGTACCCGGGGTGTAACGCACACCCTTAAATTTCCATCTTATTTTTTTGTGTTAAGGTATCCGACTATCCTAAGATTCCGAATTTTGCCAGAAACTGACAAATTTTTTTATGATTTGATTTTATAGGCTATCTTATTAGCTTTATAAAAATACCAAGTTTATCATTTTAAGTTCACTAAAACAAACACTACAAATGTTTTAGTAAAACCAGATGCCATTACTTTGCGCAAGATGTCACATTTTTTAAACGCGTTTTACTCGAAATGTGATTTTTTTTGAAAATAATCAAACGGGGTCAGCGATTGCTAAAAAACTTTTGAAAATAATTAACTGAAATTATTTGCGTATGCTCTGTATAATAGTAGAAGTGTTTTAACCTTCAGATTTATCAATCACTGTTTTATTACAAAATTTACAGTTCCTTATGTGAATATAATCACTGCTTTTTTTAAGCATTTTCATATAGTAACTGAGATAAAGTGCTCAAGTTTTTGTAAAAACTAAAATGTCTCTTATCTTGAAGGTCATTTCGACAATGAATAACACAGCAACACATCAGAATTGAAAAATTGAAAATTTGTTCATAAACCTTTGGTACAGAATATACCGCGTTTATGTTATTTGTCAATTTTTACTCATTTTTTCCCATTTTAGCTATAAGAATTTATTTTTCTCTTCTTAATTTCACACACACATACAGCATATGTTTCTTTAAATGTACTAAAAAAATCTAAAAACAACAAAAAAAAATCCACAAATCTCCATTTTTTTTTAAAAAAATTTGTCGCAACCAGTCGGATACCTTAAAGGTACGCGTTGTACGTCAAATTACATGGTATATCACAAATTTGCAAATTCAAAAGAATTCCTTACCATATCATCTAAGTAAAATGCATCAATTACAAGAAAAACAAATATTTGTCTTCCTCCATAGTATTAAATATTTAACCATTCCATGTCTTTGAACTTACGGAATAATCTACATCTAAAAACAAGTGTCCGTTGCTGCTAATCAAAAGGTGTGAGACAACTAGATTTCTACATTGAAAAACGATTTTTTTATCCGTTCACTTAAGTAAACGGGATGACCATGGTGTGTATGTTCAATGACTTTATTTTCCAGCAAAAACCGTCAGCTGACGGTCGATTTGGCGACCACATCCCGGATGTCACCGCCGCTCCTCTCGAGTCCGTCGTTTACCAACTCAAAATGTGTTCATCCTATTTATTCCCGAGATCAAATCAGTTCATTTCCCTTGACTCTCTTCACGGCATTTTTCACGGAAAGAAGGATATTAGCTCAGATGCAATTGCCTTGTTCAAGACGCACCCACGGTTTGAGATTTACCACTTCATTTCTTTAGGTGTGATTCTACGATGGGAGAGGAAAAAAGTGTAGGCAATTAGGTTGAATCTAGAACCATTGTTGTAATGTTGGGAGAGAGAATTTTCAACGGCATCGGAGCGCAAACGGTTTTTTTTTATCTTCATCAGGAGTTAGAGATTTGAAAAAATGATATGTTGTTTTGTTCGCAAAGAGAAATTTAAATTTATTAATTTTTCGTATGATATTGAATGTTTGTAATGGATCTATTCATGAGCCGCCTACTAATCCTCTTGGGGAAAACTTATCTCTAAATATTTTTCTATTGAAAACTTTCTCCCGAAGCAGAAGATGCGGTTTATGTAAATCATGTTGCATATTTAAGCATTAACTTTTAGATTCGAGGAGGAGAGAGAGGTTAAGAGTTAGATGATAGAAGTTAGTGATTGACGTAAATTATTAGAAAGTTAGACGAGAGAGACTCGTCGATTAATTAATGTCTAAGATTGATAATTGACAGTTCAGTCAATAAGATATTTGAACTAGAATCAAATCGAGCAGAAGTCGATTATCTGAGAAAGGAATTACGATTGTTTAAAACGTAGATTACCAAACGCTCCAAAAGTAAGTGGTTCTACTCATAATTAAATATTAAATATCTCATCTACCTCGCTTTTTCTCCAATACTTTAATATAAGTGTATTTTCTACCCTGGTTCCTTTTAATTGATTAACAGAAAAATATAAATTGATTTGTTTTGATTATGGCTTCTTTTCATTTTAACACCCAATCACTGATGGATATCACGGAACATCTACCATAAATTAATTTGATGACAGTTTTCTTGTATAAATTTAGCAAGGTTTTTAAAAAATATATAACTGGGGGGGGGGGGGTACACCTTTCCACAACCAACTCCTACTGTACAAATTATACAACTGTTTATATTCATTGCTGAAATTACAAAACTGTGATTTACTAGTATTATGTACTTCTAATTTCTTGCGTCTTGCCAATGTACGCCATTAACTTCATCTTTGGCTAACATTATCTTAACTATACTTTATGTATAACTAAATTTATTACAGCATCACGAAAAACTTTTTATATATTGGGTGATTAAATACTTTTAATAGTTTTCTGTCCATTTCAATTCTTTAAAAAAATTTAATTTCTGAAAAGAATTCACTCATTTATCGCGAGATCTCCGGAACTCTCTCTCTCTCTCTCTCTGTTAAACCTACAGACTTGAAATTTGTCAGGCATGTTCCTTCTGTTGAAAAAGGATTCGCTAAGAATGGGTTTTGTGGAAATCGACTTCTAAGGGAGGTTACGGACTCGAGAGAGGAAAAATCTGTGTAACGGCTCACCTCTTAAGTAGCGATCTCCTGTGAAAATGGCTTTTGTGGAAATTGATTCCCAGGAGGGAGGATATGGGGACATAAGAGATAAATACAACGTTGATTTAGAAATTGAAATCCCGTTTTTTTACATCAGGATGAGAGAAATATAAAAATGCTTTTTGTACAAAAGAATGTTTAATGTTGTAGTCTTTTATATATAAATAACTTTAAAAATATATAGTCATAGAACATCATGAAATACCTTGCAAAGTGGGTGGGCAACGGCTAGTAAAAATATACAAGCTGTGACACAAAAAAAGGAGACTAAGTGTGTAGCTTGCAAAAAGAGTTGGCATCAACTGTTTTGGTGGCGTCACCCCCACACACCTCCTCTATCCATGTGACCAGTAGTGCGAGTTCGGAGAACTGCGTCTTTGAGTGAACACGTGCAACTGCATTCTGCCAGAAAAATGTCGAATCAACACCAAGTTTTCTCGAAAATTTAAGACATCAACTCCGAAAACATTTCAAATATTAACCGAGGCTTATGGAGATAAAACTTTTTCTCGTTTACATGTGTTTGAATGGTATAAGAGGTTTTCAGGAGAAGGGTCAGTGTGGAAGATGTGTGATGAATCTGCTGGACACCCAAGGTCAGCGATTACAGACCAAAACCTTGCCAAAATTCATGATATGAGTGGGTTCCCACTGTCATCAGTGGTCAGACTCTTAATCAACACTACTACAATGTAGTACTAAAACACTTTGTGGAAAAATTAGGGGGAAATGGCTGTTGCTCCAGGACAATGCAAGCGCTCACGCGCACGTTGCCCTATCTGTAAAGCACAATTTCTGACCAGAAAAATATTACTGTGATGGAGCATCCTCCTTGTTCACATGATTTAGCCTCATGCGACTTTTTTTTATTTGCTGCCGTTAAATCTTGCTAAAAGGAATCCCATTTTACCTCAGTTGAATTAGTTTAGGCAAAAACAGAAAATCTCCGAAAGGAACTTCTACAAACATCGATCCAAGCAATGGCAGCACCGAATGCAAAAGCGTGTGAATGATAAGGGGGCTAGTTTGAAGGGTATGCTGTCACGGAGAACTTATTCTGTAAGTACAATGATTTATTGGACCAGTCTCGTTTTTTTGTGTCACACCTCGTGATTGACTGAACAATTTTTCTAATAATTGAGAAACCACTCTAAAATGTATTACAATTTGATTTCCTCTTGAAGATTATTTTAATATTGTGCACTATATTATTTGAGTTATCCATACACTGTTATAACAAAGCATCTTTTCCAAACTCAGCGTATCTCCTGTAAATGAGGTTCTGAATTATAAAACATGTGTACCATATGAATTTTGCGACCCTTTCAAAAATGCGGATTTAGACACTAATCTTTGAAAAAGAGATCTCCGGAGTATTTTTATTTGAAACGCCAACTTACTGGTTTACATTACGCCGTGCACGCGTTAGACGCCTGGGTGGAAAAGTAATCCTTTATCAGAGGCCAGTCATCAAGCGTTTTTATTCCTGTGCTTTGTTGCTTGCGAATTGCGAGAAAGAAGTCTCTGTATTATCAAGAAATGTATGTGACTAAGTAATCATCTCTCTTAACTTTAAAGTGTCCGACAACCCTAAAATTGTACATTTTGCCAAAAATTGACACTTTTTTATATTTTTATTTTATATGCCATCTAATTAGCTTTATAAAAATACCAAGTTTACTATTTTCCGTTCACTAGAACAAAAACTACAAGTGTTTTAGTAAAAGCAGATGCCATTACTTTTTGCCATCCTTTAAAATGCGTTTTGCTCGAAATGTGTTTCTTTTGAAAATGCTCAAACGGGGACACAGCGATTGCTCAAAAAGTTTTGAAAATAATTAACTGAAATTTTTTGTGTATGTTCTGTATAACAGTAGAAGTGTTTTAATCATCAGATTTATCAATCCCTGTTTTTTATTACAAAATTTACAGTCCTTTATGTAAATATAATCAGTGTTTTTTAAGTAATTTCATATAACTGAGATAAAGTGCTCAAGTTTATGTAAAAAATGAACGTATCTCTTATCCTAAAAGCCATTTCAAGAATGAATAGCAAAGAAACTCATCAAAATTGAAAATTTGTTCATAAGCTTTTTGTACAGAGTGGGCCACGTTTATGTAGCTTTTTGTAAATTTTTACCCATTTTTTCACATTTTAGTGATAATAATTCTTTTTTCTCTTCTTAATTTTAGCATATTTTTCTTAAAATATATTAAATAAATTTAAATATTGCATAAAAATCTTTATATCTCCATTCTTTTTTTTAAAAAAGTGGTTGCAAGTAGTTGGATACCTTAATAACCAGTGTATAAAAAATAAATTAGAATTTCCGACTTCGAGAGTTTCACAATATTAATTTCTCTGAATATGGAAACTTAAAAATTACAGACAAAAATATATAATTTTAAAACTGGATTATCCTTTTTCTGGTACTCAGATTTTCAGAAATTTTCAAGCTCCTTAACACCAGAAAATTATTTTTTTGAAACTCTATAGTCTTTCAAAATTTAATGAAATCAATGATGAAATAAATTTTTGATTTATTAAATTTAAAACAGAACCGTATACCTAAAATAACTCTCGGCATTCAAAAATGTCTCGGAGTTATTTATATTATCCTCAAGAGGCATTCTAGGATTTTAGTTTAAAAATAATTAAGTAATTTTGAGGGTTTCAGCTTTCTTTTATTTTGAAGCGAAATTTATTTTAAATTTCTTTAGGTATTATTTTAGATTTGAAAGTAATGCTAAAACTTCAACAACAAAAAGTAACGTCACTTTCGAAAATTATTATGTAAATCGTATTTTCCCCTTCAAAGTGCATAATGAATCAAAAATTCCCGGTAATAATTTTAAGGGTTTTATTAAAATTTGTAAAAGTAAATGTTTATCTAATAACTAAGGAAATGGTTTGAACATTTTCTTTTTCTTAAATTACAAAAGATTTTAATTAAAATTTTTGCGATTAGTTCTTGGAAATTATCGACCCAAGTTTGTTTTGAATCAAATTTTATCAATCACATCATCATTAAAAACTTTTCCTTTCCTATTTTTTCTTTTTTATAAAAATGATCAATTAGTAAGCATTTTTTATTAATTTATTTTTTTACAATTCGTATTTATTCAAGCCAAATAAAATAATCATCAGTGGAATTTACGCCACCGATGTTACCTGATTCATTGTTATTCAGGTTAAATAAAGTAGTTCTTAACAACCTACAACTTTGCATTTATTAGGGGAAAAAAATTTCTTAAAATATACGACGTTGAATTCCGTCAATATTTTTCTATTATTATAACACGATGGTAGTTTTTTCCAGTTCACTAACCGGTTAACTAAATAAATTATCATTTTTGCTGTTGGTAAAATTCACTGCGAATTTTTAATGGAATAAAGAGTGAAATTTATGTCATCTGCCTTTTATCCCATAAAATTGAATACAATTATATATATTATTCAATTACTTTTTTCCCTTTTTAGTAGTGTTATATTGGCTATTTTTAGAAATGTTTTATTAGGTTTTATAATTTAAGGTAGACTACCCTAAAATTGTGAATTTTGCCAAAAATTGACAATTTTTTTTCATGATTTTATTTTATATACCATTTTATTAGCTTTATAAAAATACAAAGTTTATTATTTTCCGTTTACTAGAACAAAAACTACAAGTGTTTTAGTAAAAGCAGATGGCATTACTTTAAGCAAGAAGTCATACTTTAAAACGCATTTTACTCGAAATTTTTTTTTTCTTCTGAAAATGCTCAAACGAGGACAGTGATTGCTCAAAAAGTTTTGAAAATAATTAACTGGAATTTTTTGTGTATAGTAATAGAAGTGTTTTAACCTTCCAATTTATTAATCACTGTTTTATTACAAAATTTACAGCCCTTTAAGTTAATATAATCACTGTTTTTTCAAGCAATTTCATATAATTACTAAGATAAAGGGCTCTAGTTTTTGTAAATTTAAAATATCTCTTATCCTGAAGATCATTTCAAAAATGAATAACATATCAACACATCAAAATTCAAAAACTGAAAATTTGTTTATAAACGTTTGGTACAGAATGGGCCGCGTTTATGTAATGTTTTGTAAATTTCCCCCCATTTTTCCCCATTTTAGTATTAGTAATTTCTTTTTCTTTTCTTAATTTTAGCATATTTTTCTTAAAATGTACTAAACAAATCTAAAAACAACAACAACAAAAATCCCTATACCTCCATTTTTCTTTTAAATAAGTTGTCGCAAGTAGTCGGGTACTTTAATCTCTATTCATAGAATTCATACAAAAACAGAAATTTGTAATAGTATAGAATTATTAGTTTTGACCATTGTCAATCCTTTATATTTTTACAGTACATCAAACAATATCCGATACAGTTAATGTGACCGCGTTAGCCTATTGGTCATGGTCACGGTCATGTAACCACCATTGTTAAGTCGCGTGTTCGAGTCCTGATGCTACTAAAGACTAACCGTATACAGGAGCTGATGCACGTTAAATGTGTCAAAGGCTCAAAGTCCTCACGTTTCCTGTGGCGTAGAAGTTTGGAAAGTGGTGTGCCAGTTCAGGTGTCGTCCTCATCACTTGTCTATGATTTAAAATTACGAAGTCCGTCGCCAATAACTCGTGTTGATCTAAATGTGACGTTAATAAACCCCCCTCACTTATTTAATTATATAATTGTAGTTTTTTAAGGGGTCTCAGGGCTGTTAACTTTCTCCGAAGGGCTGAAAATATAAACAATATTCAAATATATATAACGCTTTGAAATTAAAGTTAAATAATTCGAATCTTTTACATAATATTTATAAAGGAATGGGGCTTCAGAAAAGTGTAAAATGTTTAAAATATAATCTTAATTTTGAAAATATAAGCATATGAAAATAAGAAATATTTCTGTAAGAAATACTAATTAAGTTTTACGTTGCGCATGCTATTTTCTAAAGTATAGCTTTAATTACTAGCAATAAGTTGATTTATAGTGTTAAATGTATCCTTATCACACCGTAGTATTTTCAAATAAATAGAATAATAAATTATATTTTTTTAAAAAATACAAAAACATTTTCAATTTTTTTTAATAATTTCAATATTTTTCAAATATTTTGAAATACAAAAAATATATTATTCTTAAATTAGTAGGGTTTAAAGAGTATGATACATTTTATAATTCTATAAAGTTTTATACATCAAAAGCTACTATTTTAGAAAATAGCGTGCGCAACGTAAGAATTACTTAATATTTGTTACAAAATTATTTCTTATTTGCATATGCTTAAAATTTTTAAAATTATTATTATATTTCAAACATTTTGTACTTTTTTAAGACCGTAATCCTTTGTAAATAATATGAAAAATATTCGAATTATTTAATTTAAATTTAAAAGATGCATACCTGATTGAAAATTGTTTATATTTTCACCACTCGAGACAAAATTAACACTCCGAGAGGGTGGAAAAATTATAAATTCAAGTTGCTGTAGTATAATTCTTGACGTAATTAAGAAAGTATTGATTCAGGTATTGGGAATTTAATAAGCTGGAAGATAATACTGCCTCTAGAAAATTCTTAAAGAAAAAATTTGTATATAACCCAGAAAAGTTAGTTAACAACACATTAACAAAAAATCTTAATCGACCTATTATAGTAAAAAAAGATGTTATTTGTCTACAAAATTATCTTAGAAAACCTGAGTCAGAAATTAATATGCTAATAAAAAATCATCAGTCAAAATCAATAAACCTATTTATTTAAATTAAGTAATAGGACTATTTATAGTGATTAGATCTTAACTTAAGCTTAATAACCTAAGGAATATTGCATACGTTTTTGAAATATTATATTTAATTTTTTATAATCACATTTTTTCTTCATATGTTTTCAGTAAAATCCATTCAAATTTCGAAAATTTGTATTTTACATTTTTTACATCATATTGGAGCTATTTAATGATTAATTTTAAGTAGTCTGCATTTGAATATTTCATTTGGGAATTGCTTAACTATTGAATTAGCTTTTAAAATCCTACATATTAATATTTAATTTAATAATTTCACATATAGAAAATTGGTGTGCACATACTTAAATTTAGGAATCATCGGGTCTGCAAGAAAAAAAAATAGTTGGAAACCATTGTGAAACAGTAATAGTTTTCTCGTCAATATCTAAATTTAATGTAAAATTCAATTCAAATAATGTTTCTTTACAGAAAGTAAAATTTCTGATTAAATGATTTGTGCAATAATTATCTAATTAAATTGAAATATTTTTGATTCTTATTCAAATATAGTACAAAATCGAGGTAGGTAAAAAAAAATCCTTAAAAATGCCCCATTGTCCGAAAAATACGAAAATAATTGCTTTAAGTGTCCGATTATGTTAAAATTGAAAATATTTAGTCAAAAAAGTTTTGTTTGTTATGCAGAACATTGCTATTAGGTTCATAAAAATGCTGTTTTCTATTTTCCACTTATTAATACAAAAGTTATAAGTGTTTTAGTAGTAGCTGATGCCCCTTCCGGTGAGCAATCATCTTTTTTTTTTTAAAAAAAAAGTATTTTACGCAAAATGCAGGAGCTTTTTTCGGAAAAAGTTATAAAAGACAGGGATTGCTAAAAAAAATTATGAAAATAATTAACTAAAATTCATTGCATAGTTTGTGTATTGTTTTCACCTACTTTCTTAAAATTAACTGCATTATAATACAAAGTTTACAATAACTTAGCATAATAGTTTATAATAGTTTAGCATAATAGTAACTTAGCATAAATAGTTTACATAATTTTAGCAAGTATTTTTCAAAGCAAGTTCCTAAATCTGTCGAGAGCTCAAACGTCCTCCCGTTAATGGTGTGGAAGTTAGGAGAGGGGGGTACCAGCTCATGTGTCGTCCTCGTCACTTGACCATGATTCAAAATTATAAGGTCTGACGCTAAAAGTTCTCGAGTAGCTGAAATGTGCGACGTCAGTATTCACTCACTCACTCGCTTTTTCAAAATAAAATCCTACAGTAACTATGATGATAAATTATTTTTTTTAGTAAAAAGTTCAAATCTATTATCACTAATGTAATATATAAATGCTGAACAATTAAAAAATATTTGGTCAGCTTTTTGTTCAAAATTAGATGCGTTTTGGAAATTTTTTTAAAATTTTCCGAAACCTTTCTCATTTTAACAGTAATTTGTTTCCTTTAATTTTAGTTTTTTCTTATGTAATTTATTTTTAAAATCTGATAAATACAAAAATTTATCGTATCTAAAAGGGACACAGTGTGATTCAATTCACGAAAATCAGTCAAAAGTCAAATAAATTTATTTTAGCCAAAATTATTTTTAAAAAAATAATTTTATAATTTCGCAAAATTAGAACATTTTACGTTAAAAAGAGCTAGTTGTGATTAATTTTAAAGCAGTTTTTATTTACATCCCTATGGAAAATAAAAGCTTCAAATTGATTTATCTGGAAAAGAAGAAATAATTAGGTTCTCTTAATTTAAAATGCTAAAGCCTTTTTTTTTCTATTGTGCCTAATACTTTGATATATCTCATCTAACTATTGCTCTTAATGCATGTAACAAAAAATTGCTATGCATTCTACGTTAACAAGAGCTGGCTATGGTTATTTTTATAGTACTTTCTATTTACACCCTAATAGATAATAATCACTTTAAGGAGACACAATACGATTCATTTGACAAAAATCCGTCAAAAAATCAAATCTAATTTTTAAAGCAGAAAATTATGTTTTATATACTTTTCTACAAACTCACAAACTTTGAAAGCTCTAAGTTTAAAAAACACAGAGTTGTGATAACTTATGCGTTTGTTTTTATTCACATCCCAATAGCAAATCAAAACTTTAAACTGACTTATCTCGGAAACATAAAATATATATAACTAGTTTGTCTTCACTTAAAATGCTAAGGCCTTTTTTCTATTATGCCTAATACTTGGAATTTTTTTCACTTGCTGCTAATAGTACATGGAATAAATGTTGGTACGCATTTTTCAATCAAAAGAATACTTATTTTTTTAAAAAATAATTGAGTTTAGAATTTACGCATTGTTTAAGGAATTATCAATAAGTATTCATAAAAGTTATTGTACGAATACCAATCATGTTATCGGGAAACCCATACCAACTTTTGTTATAAATAGTTTGACGTGCTTGTAAATCTAATTTCATATATGTACGTTAATTTTTGTAGGAGGAGTAGCATTTTAAAATGCTTTCATAAGTTTCAAGTTTTCCCCTTAAAAAATTAAAGGGATAGCTTTTTATGAAATTTTGAGTACAAAATCTGTTTTACATCATCCATACACATTGAAGGCAATCAAAAAATTATGAAAATCATTAAATTAAAAGTTTTGTGTTAATCGTACCATGTCCCCTTAAAATCTGAAAAATACAAAAGTGTATCGTATCCAAAAGGGATACAATATGATTTAATGGAGGAAAATCGGTTAAAAATCAAATCAATTTATTTTAGCCAAAATTATTTTCTTTAAAAAGTTTTATAATTTCACAAAATTTGAAAGTTTCAAGTTAAAAAGAACTAGTTGTGATTAATTTTAAAGCAGTTTTTATTTACATCCCTATGGAAAATAAAAGCTTCAAATTGATTTATCTGGAAAAGAAGAAATAATTAGGTTCTCTTAATTTAAAATGCTAAAGCCTTTTTTTTTCTATTGTGCCTAATACTTTGATTTCTCTCTTCTAACAATTGCTCTTAATGCATATAACAAAAAAATTGGTATGCATTTTAGAATCAAAGCAATACTTATTTTTAAATAAATAGTCTACATTAGAAATTATACTTTTATAAGAAATTTTAAGAATAAGCATTGGTAAAAAATTTTTTTTACGAATACCAGTTATGTTTTCACACATCAACTTTAGTTATACATAATTCGACATGCTTGTTTATCAAATTTCACGTGTGTACATCTATTTATTACTGTCCAAGGAGATGCCTTTTAAAAAAATCTCATGAATTTTTAAATTTTTCTTTCTAAAATTAAATAGTTTGGATTTTCTGGTATTTTGAGTAGATAAATTGTTTTACATTGCACATATACATAAGGAGAAGCAAAACTTTTTAAAAACCATTAAATAAGCGATTTTCATATAAATAGGAGTTTGCTATAGTACTACTGTGGCTAATATATACTTTCACTATACTGACTAGTTATCTTAGGTTTATAACTATTTTGTGTATATTTATGAATTATATAAATATATATATATATATATATATATATTCTCTTGTCAATAAACCTGTACTCTAGTGCTTCTCAAACTTTCAATATCTGCGACCCAATTTTCAATCATAATTTCCATCGCACCCCTTCCATACAATAATAATATATTCTGAGGCTAAAGCTACAATACAACTTCAATTATAAACCGGACAAATTATCAAGATAAGTATTAAACTTTGAATGTGACAAGTCCATGGAAAAGTCACTAGTAATTAGTAAACCTATTCTTAACTTAGTATTATTAAATTAATTTTCAAATACATACATTGTACAGTACCAGTGGCACGCACAGGGGTTTTTCCAGGATCGAAAATCCACCATTCGCCGCCCATCCGGAATAGTGGTTAGTGACGCTGACAACGGTGCCGTAGGGCCTGGGCTCGAATCCCGAAGAAAGCATGGATGTTTGTGTTCTATAAATTCTTCTTTTCTTTGTGATCTGTGCTTCACGCTTACTTCCATATAAGCCCCCTTGTGATACTTTGTGGTGCACGGGGTTATAAATGTTATCAATAAAAAAAATTTAAGTCTATCATTCTCGTATCATACCCCAATGTGCCACCCAGCATTTTTTTTTCTTTTTTTTTTCGATTGACGGTATTGAAAAACAGCTAAAAATAAATTATTGAATAAAGGATTTGCATGAATAAATTAAATTTACTTTAATTTACAAATACTTAGTGTGCGCCTACTGATGTGTGTGAGTACTGATACATTTATAAGTTTTTTTTATCAGTGTAAATACATCAGAATGTATTTTGTTTTGATACTTTTCTGTAAGTTAATAATTTTTATAGATAATCTTTTATTTTCGACTTTTCAAAATGCTCCCCCCCGCAGGGTTATAACGTCCCCCTAAAGGGGTGTGCCCCACAGTTTGAGAAACGCCTCCATACTCAAATAGAAAAAAATCTTAACACTAGGAAATTCCGCAGACACATAATAACTCAAACAACGACACAATAAACTCGGAAGCAAAATCAAAAAAGCATTTTTAGAATCAATACGCAATCGCTCGCTTCAAATAATAAGACGCAAAAATAAAACTTATTTTCTGCAACGACATCTATTAGTTGACATGCAGTGCTTGCAACAAGTGTTCCATTGAAGGCGTTCCGCAAAAAAACATTGTAATAGTTTAGCGTTTGAAACCTTTCACTGGGAAACTGATACATGTTTTTCTCAACTGGTTATTGTTTGCGAATCAAAGAGACAGCTTGCTTATCTAACCATTCTTAACAAACACCTGTTGTGGGGTTGTTTTGGCTACATTTCCTGGTATGTTTTTGACATTTTGGCGACGGATTGTTCAAAGAATCAAATGATCTGGATATTTGGATTTTGTGACCTTAGTTTCATTACGTACAGTGAAAATCGTTTTACAAGAAACTGAGGGGGCTGAAATGTTTTCTCGTGTTAAAGAATATTGCAAAAAATATACGCATTTCAACAAAATTCAGTTTATTAAAGTATATTTCAATTACATCATAGGTTCTCAACGTGGTCGATAACACCCTCTTGTGGGCATTTGAGGCTTTCAGGGGGGCAGTAAAATTCCCAGAAAAAATGAGGGGGCGTTGAGAGGGCACGGAGAGGTTTGGGCAGATTTACCAAATATAGTCTAAAAAAGACTAAAAAAAACACGATGATTATATACTGACAAAAGTAAACTTTAATACTGTTTACCTTATGTTGATTGTATGTATTTAAATCATTACTATATCACATGTACGAAAATTCACATATTTCAGTAGCTTGGGAAGTGGATGAAAAACTTTACATTACACACTACATTGCATTCAGACCTACATTAAATTGAGTGATATAGTGCATTTCAATTTCTGTAGTGCACGTGTTGTCTTTGTGAGCAGTACGAAAAAGTTTCGTCCGCTGCATTTCATTACGTATATTATCGAAGAAACATAATTAAATATGTTAACCATAAATTAACGTGGGATTCTTTGAAGGCTGAAACTGTCAATTTATATTTATTTTGAAAGCAATAGTTTATTATGAATTACTTCGTATCATCACAACCCTTGCCTGTCTTTATAACAGGTAAGCTAAAAGTTTCAAATGAAATTCAGTAGCGCACGTTTCAATTCCAACAATATCCTATTATGTCTAAAATATATAATATTACACATGTAAATATATTTGTGGCAATAGTTATCTCAGATTCGCAAGTAAAAAAAATGGGCCCTTAGAAAAAAATTAAATTAAAAAATATATTCTATTAGTAATAGAATATTTTTTAAAATTTAACTCTTGTTTTTCACCATGTATTATGTACACTACTTAATTCTCTAGAGTGGGAGGGGGTGGTATCGAAATATTCTCTCGCGAAAAGGGGGTGCTAGTTCAAAAAAGATTGGGAACCTATGATTTACCTAGATAAGTATATATGCTTGTAATTGATAAAAATCAATGAAAGAAAAACATTTACAAGAACTTAATGAAATTTAATACACAATTTTCAAATTTTTTGAAAAACGAAACATCATTTATTAAGTTGTTGAAAACTAATCTGAATTTTTTCCCATTGTTTTTAGCATGAAATTGTCAACAAATTATTCGATATAGTTCCTTTTGTTATTCATTTCACCGTTGGAATGTGCGTTTAAATAATTGTGCATACTTTTCACGACGTTCCTCATTTCGAATGATGTAGAAACAGGAGCTGCACATTATTCATTTCCTTTTCACTGTCGGAATCTACATTAATAATATTTTTTGAGCTTTGAACAAATTCCCAAATGTCTTTGTATGCCATAATTGGGCTCTACACACATTATCACCATCCTACTGAGATTAATTCTTCCGATAATACAATAGGCCAGTCCAATCCGGCTGATGTTTTTTTCATATTTTGTTCGTTTCCAGAAAAATGTCTTTTCATGTTAAGAGATCTTTGTTTCATGTTAAGAGAAAAAAATGCTTGTAAATGCATAGTATTTTGTAGGGACCTTAGTATTATTTCGTATTAACCGATATTTCGTCTTAAGCGTTTTCGCGCTAAACGTATTTTTCTGTTTATGGATTTTGACCTTAGTTTTCCAACATATTCTAAGCTCACTATTTTAAGAGAACGCAAACTCAATACAATTTACAGTGGAAAATTGATTAAAAAGTAATATCGTATGTATCGTATGCCAGATTAGAAATAAAATTATTTATTTAGGATGGTTTTCAAACTTTTTTTTTATATGTTCTGCGTTAAGGGACTTTTCATTTTTTTTAATGGCATTAATTTTATTCAACAGTTGTTGTATGAAATCCTTTGCGTTCATAAATTTATTTAAAATCATAATATTTTAGAATTTTTGTAATTTACAATGAAAATTTTCAAGAAAAAAAATTATGTTTGATAGTTTATTTAAAGTTTCACGATTAAAGAGTTATTTAAATTGTTTACCAGAAGAAAAAAGTTGTACGCGCCAATTTATTTCCAAGATATGATACAAATGTACTGCTACTTTACTTTTAAAATGATATAATTATATATAAATTCAAAAAGAAATTTAAATAAATTATTTTAAATATTAAATCACAGGAATAAATTTAAATTGTATAGGGAATATTGCTTAAGATTTTTAAAAAATAGAAAATTATGAAAACCTTAAGTACATTTTATGTTTCTATTAATTATATGCATAAAGTAATTCACCATTTAAATTTATTCTGGGGTTATTTTATTTAATTCATAATGGTCTTGAGCCCTCCATGACTTTCAGTAATAATAAATTTTTCAGATAAAATCTGTAAATAATTATCCTCTTAAACACCTTTATCTCCTAAAAGATCAGTAGCGTTTGGAATTTACAAAATAAAAAGGATGCAAGATTGCATCATGTGCCTATTCTAACCAATCATATAAGTTATTAAAGGAAATCATATGGTTATGAAAGCTTCTGGTTGAGGAAACTATAAAAGCTGAGATCCGGGATGAAAATGAATCTTTTGCGAACTGTCCAACTGTCCGCTTGTATTTTTTTTTTGGTGTGCGCCGTTTTTTTTGTTTTTTTTTTCATTTGCAATTAAAAAAAAACATATTTCTTCATCAATCCAATCAACGTCTGCAGCAAGTTATTCCAGTAAAATGTTTCAATTCCCGTGAAATGTAAGTACAATATATGTCGCCCATCCTGTATAGTGGTGAAGGACGGTAACTGATGAATCTTTGGACCTGGGTTCGAATCCTGGAGAAGATATGGGTGTTTGTAAATGCATAGTGCCTTTGCGGCAGGGGAGTACTCTAAATTGCTGTCGAGCCACAAGTCCTCTAGTGAGGTTGGGGGTAGAAAGGAGAGGCCTCTGACCACCCCCAGGGTTTTCTCCCTCAAAATTGGGGTGGAATATCCAGGCAAATCGCGCTGTCACCTGAATGGTGCTCGAAGTTATGAATAACGATGGCGTACTTCTAATCCTTTGCCGCGATGAATTCCATGGGCTTCGATCTCACACCGTCAGACAGATGGCACTAGCAATAAGAACATATAAAATAAAATCCTTAAAATTAATTATCAATAATAATAAAAGTGAAACAAAAACTAATTATCTTGGTATTTTGAGTCCTACGCCCAAAATTGAATAACGAAGTGTTTAACTGAGCCGAATAATATGAAATATAATGAGCATCATTTCACTAACCGAATATGAAGAATCACAGAAATATTTTTAATTAAGTATTTAGACTCAGAATTCATTTATAAGGAAAGATTTTAGCAGGTCATTCCTAGTTTTTAAACTCAATAAGCATTGTATTTGACGTTTTCTTTGTTTATATTCTAATCATTAAGTACAAGATTAGTTAAAACTTTCTAATCGTTTTAGGAAAATAATATTTATATTTTCATAAAAATCCAAAATGAGTTAAATAAACTAATTTTTTTCCGTGTGACTCACTGTTGATCAAAATTATTACATTTTATAAAGATTTCTTAAATTAATAATAAACTCCATAAAAGTTGTTTCGAAAAATGATAAATATAACGAATTGTTTCAAAATGTGTGTGTGTGTTAATCTTTTTTTTTTTTAAATTGTCGCTATACGTGTAATAGAAGTGAATACTTAAAGTTGCAAAAAAAAACATTTTTTACGTAACAACAACCAAAACAACCCTTTCTTTCTAGATCTAGAAAAAATAATTCAGTTCGCCCTCTTATACAAAAAGATAACATTATTTTTTTTTATGGGAATGATAAGAAAGAAAATTTCAGCATAGATATTTTTAAGCATGTGAGTCCTGTGACCTTTCACAATAAATATTTTATTGTTGCAGTTGCAGTTATCTGTTCTAACACAGTTTTTCGTTTGTAACTTTAAAGGATTAGTTTTTTGAGTGAAAATTAATGTAAGATTTTAAATATTTTTAATTAAATATACTCCAATAAAAGTTGGTTTTTTTTTCAAAATTGTAAATTAAGAATCCTAATGCTGTAACTAAAAGTTTATGCCATAGTTATTTAGCATTTCTTCCAATTTCCTGCATCTATTTTTGATATTTTTAAAAAAATTGTTATATTAATATTTAAAAAATTAAAAATTTTTAAAGAATACGCATGATTTTTTTAATATAAAAGTTTTAACTGTCGGCATCAGACTGATCACCTGACCGGAACATCTGCTCATGCACATCAGAGCCCCAGATCACGTATACTGATTTGGGCACAGTAGGCCTAGCGCCACTGAGGACCACCACTGAGTTAAGTTTTAATTGTAAGTAGTGTTATCAAAGAGGTATCTGCACCAATGCAGTCTATTAGATTTGAGACACTGTCATCAAAAATTCAAAAAGAATTTTCTCTTTTTTGAAAATTGAGGGAGAAATGGTGATTACCTGAAAAGAACATACTCCTATTTAATGACGATAACACCTACTAGTATAGAATCCCAACGCGGGCATTTTCTTCGGTGGGACAATTGTAATAAAAATAAGAAGCCGTTTGAATGATGAAACGCTGGACGAACTGTGTTTTTTTGAAAGCTTAATTACAGAAACGCAAGAAACGAAGAAATGTTTTTTTAGTTTCATTACATACTATTTCTATTTTTTTTTTTAATGATGAATTAAGTTTTTTTTTGTTTCATTAAAATAATATTAAACCAATTTCTAATTATATTTTCAGTTTTATTATGCAGTTTCAACTATGCTAATATGTAAGTATTTTTAATAAATAGTCCAATCCTAATCCCGAGACCACTCCCGGGATTTAGATAATGTAATCCCGAAATCCCGGAGTTGAAAATATGACACGGGATTGCAAACCCTAATTGGTTTGGGCGGTTCGAGTCATCACTGTTAATCACATACCAACTTAAATAAGAAAAATATGTTTGTCTCAATAAATTCAAACATCATAGTTTTTCATCACCGATAATTCAGAGGCACTACACGAGGATTGAGAGAATTATTGAATAATAAAGGGGCACTACAACAAACAATAGTGGTTTAGTAGTACAGTAGATCGTCGTTTATCCGAATCAACTGGGAACGGATACCGTTCGGATACGCAATTGTTCGGATAACCGAAAACCGAAAGCGATCCATGCATAATATGATATTAGACACTATAAAAATATTGAAAATTATCACATGCGGGAAACGTGCTTGAAGAAAAAGCAAAATAGGTGCAAATTGTCGCAATTTTACCTTGATTGTGGAAAATAATCACTTATTTTTCGCTGTACCATTGTACATCTTCCTTCGTTGTACACCTTCATTCATTGTACACCAATCAGCCGAACCACCCAATTTCTCGTTAAGTTCCAGAGCGTTTTCGTACAGCAGAGGGCCCGATATCGGGTCCCCTTTGCTTCTTCTTTGTGAAAACCACAAGTAGAGTGCACGACCAAGAACTACATCGTTTGCTTCCCTCATGGTTTACCTTTTCTTCGCGCCATTTTCTGAGTCAAGTTCTGACGCAAAATTTAAAATGGTTTCTCGGCTTTTTTTATGTCAGAAATAATTGACATTTCAGCATTATAAAACTGTGCTTACCCCACTTTCTCCCTTCGCAAAACGGTTCGTTATTTCAAGTTTTGTCTCTATGTTCAAAACGTTGCATTTCCGTTTTGAATTCGAAGCCATAGCAGTTCACAATTCAACAAAAGAGCACGTATACACCCCCCTCACTTGGAAACAAACTGACCAAGTATTCTGCGCAGATGTTTACCAAACCACACAGCTCAAATTCTAAAAATATCCTTCACCTTGGGTTTTCCCGTCACTTTTGGCCTCACATAAAACAACTGTTAAGCATTGTACTGTTCGTAAAACGAATCCGGACTTTGGTCCGGATATTTGACGCTCCGGATAAATGACGTTCTACTGTAGGTGAAAAGGTGGAAGATAAAAAGCTGAGATTGCTTTGTAATGTATATAATGGAAGATGAGGAAGGTTGTAGCTTCAAAAGCTTGTAAAATATCTTCCATTTTATTATAAATTTTTATGTGTTTTACGGAAAGCTTTCTAGATAGAAAACGTAGCTTATTTCAGATCTTTGCATATTTCCATTACCAAAGGATTTCAGGAATTAACATTGTAAAAAATACTATAGAATAAATCACACCTAATTCTTTTTTTACTCGATTTTGAAATAACACGGTACACGAATTTAACGATTTTTTGTTTACACAATATTTTTTGTTCTGGCATGAATTCCAAAAAAACTGGGGACTGGTGCCCTTTGCAAGAGGACTTTGAACGAGTTTACGACAGCTCATGATAATAACGAAGTCGATACTGGTGAAGTCGAAGGTGAATTTCAGCTATTAACAGCTTGCAGATTTAATTCTCGAGTTCAAATTTGCTATAAGACTGGAACAACATTTTACTACTCCTGATTCTGACATACAACGTGCATAAAAATTTCTACATAATCTTATGTAGCAGGATATCAAGAATTATATAATCAACTTGAGGAACCAAAACGACAGCCGCTGACAAGTTATACAAAATAAATAAGTTATGTAGGATAAAATCAGGAAAACACACGTAATATAGTTTAAGATAAATAATTAATTATTTAAAAAAATTCTATAACTCAAATACCTTTTGTTGTTAAGGCTTATTATAATGATAATTTGTATTCAAAAATCTATTTTTAAGAAAATATTTCATATATTTTTTAAAAATTTCGAGAAGAATTATTAACATTATTTTAATGATAGAATATTCTTTCATAATCTTCTTAAAATCTCATAAAATTTTTAGATTATTATTAAATGATCATCCAATTAATTTTGTAAATAATATAAATAGTTGCATAAACTTTATCTCTCCAAATAAAGATAGAATATATATAGTATAATAAAATGAAATTAAATAATAGGACAAAATTATACGACCCACAAAGCTAAAAGATAGAATCCGGATTCTAAAAAGCCTAACTAGAAAATAAAGTGTGGAAATGAATATTGGACTAGATTTGAATTAATCTGAATAACAAGAAACAGAGGTAGAACATTTAAAAATGGAAAGAACCAAGAGAGTCTATGGACTAAAATAGAGACCTGTTATGATTTCTAAAGCTGTCGCTGAATTAGGACCAGCGAAATTAGGGTTAAGTATACTTTATGGAATCACCTTCTCCGTAGAGCAGAAATTTTCGCCATAATAGAAAAAACAAAGACATGATGAAAAGTTAGGTCTAAAACTAACACATGTGTATTTTGCACCAGACAGTAAAATAAAATTAAAGCTTCAAAAGAAAGGTATATATGTATAATATAAGTCCAGTGGTCGAGAGGTAGTGCATCGCACTTCCACACCACAGGTCCGAGGTTGAAACCCCGGGCTGGGTAAGGTCGACTCAGACTTTCATCCCTTTTGAACAGTGATTCCCAAAGTGGTTTATATAGACCCTAAGGGTCTATGATGACCTTCAAGGGGTCTATGTCAGCCAAAATCTAATTTGGGGGTCTATGATAGTGGCTCTCATTCAACTAGACCGTGACTTTAATTTTTTTAAAAATTATAATCAAGCACAAGCCAAATTTTACCTATTTAACAGATTTATTTACTAAATTTATAATGAAGTTAATTTGCATTTACAATGGGACAGCATAAATGTTTTAAAGCAAGAACCATTTCAGCTTTTCTTTCCTGAGATAAGCTAAAGAAGTATAATACTAGAGGTCCCGGATTTTCTAAATTTGTCACAGACAATCTGTCAGAACGTTTTAACCTACGTTAAACATTTAAATATCTTTTATTCAGATTTTGAATCCAGGTTTGAGAAAGTTTTGACTATTGTAATACCACAGTAGGCAATGAATTCATATGGTCATATTGAAAAGAAAAAGTTCCATTACAATAGGAACTGATCGTAATAAGCACTAACGAAGATGTTAAAGTTTAAAAACGGTTGCCAGCAATTTTGGCTTTAAAAAGTCAAACCTGCTATTCGACCCGACTTACGGAATATCGTGAGGAAGTTTTTCATTGCTTTTCCAAGTGTGAAGGAGTTTCACAGCGCGGTTACTAATCTCCAAAACAAAACAAAAAAGAAAGAAAAAAGCTGGACACTAACAGAGGAAATGTAAGATTAAACCAGACAGGATTCATACCAAATGTTGAAAATTCTATATTGTTTTGTGCTAGAGATTCATCCCTTCCATTAAAATCATTTGTTTGTTGTTTATTTAACAGTTTTATTTATTAATTAACATGTGCTTTTTAAATTTTAAACACTATACTTCATTACAGTTAGAAATTTAATTCTTTTAAAGTAGGAGTATTAGTATAAGGCTGTCAAAAAGATATTTAAGTTAATAAATTGGCAAAATTTTAATATTAATTAAGCAGGGGTCTACCCCAAACCGAAAACATGGCAAGGGGTCTATGAGACGAAAAAGTTTGGGAACCTCTGCTATAGTAGGTCGATAAATGAGTACCAAGCTTTCTAGGGAACTTAACACTGGGGGTTTGACGTCAGACTGGCCGGAACATCCGCTCATGCACCTCAGGGACCAAGGTCACGTATACTGAGACGAGCACAGTAGGCCTTGGCCCTTATGAGTTGTTGTACCACTGAGTTAAGTTATATATAAATTCTAAATCTAAAAGGGGCGACTAAAATAAGCCAGATTCATGCATGTATTAAATGCAATCGCCTAGTTAAAACACCCAAAAAATCAGGAATTTTAACGCCGATTAATTAATTCGTTTTTAATTGCTTAATAAACTATTTCTTAAAAAATACATCCCTATTTTATTCTTAATTCAGAGGCAAAGAGAAATTTTATTTTTCACTCTTCCTATCTTTTCACATATATGGCATTTAAAAAGTTATGGTTAATAAAAACAATAGGATGGATGGACTTAATACCCTCGTGACAATAACAATGTTCGGAAAAAGAATTTGTAACAAAGGGAAAAAAAATAAAACGTTTAACGATTATGGTTAGTCCCATCCAACTTTTGGACTTATAGATTTAACTGGTCAATTAGTAAGAACATATTTAATAGTATATTTATCCATCCTTAGCGAATATACTGAATAAAAGAAACATGCCTTTAAAATTTCAAGTCTGTAAGATTCATAGTTCTGCAAATCTCACGGTGAATGAGTGAATAAGTCGCTTTTCTTCAAAACAAAATAATTGATTGTGAATTACTGACAATAGTTATCAACTCATACTAAAAAAGTCTTAAATGCCCAACCGATTGGCACACGAAGAAAAAGCAGGCTAAATCTTAGATGGATTGATGACCTAGAAAAATATCTAGTTTTGAGAACTAAGAATTGGAGACCACTAGCAGGAAGAAGGCTGGCCTGGAAAGGGGTTCTTGAGAAGGCCAAGGTCCCACCCTGCGCTGTCGAGCCACTGAAAAAAGAAGTTATCAACTCATAGGGTTTGCTCTCTTTCCCTTTGAATTCAATCTAGTGCATGTCACAACTACGACAAATAAATCAACTTACAGACATGACGAGCGAGTTTTTGATGTATATCAAATGAAAAATTCAATTTTTATTGGTATAATTAGTTGAAATTGATATTTAATTTGAAAAATGAATGAAATTTTTAAAATAATTGTTTGTGTGTGCATAACTAAAAAATGCTTCAATTTTACAAATTTTGATAAAAATAAAAAAAAATTATAGCATGTTGAGCAGTAAGCGCCAAAGGCAGTCATAAATATTCACCAAAAATGAAAAATCTCGCTTAACTTGAAATCAAATCAGGTTTGGTTACCACAAGAAAGCAAACTTTTAAAAATCTTTGAAACTAAAAAAATATAAAATTTCGCTTCAACAAACACAAACTTAATCGGAATTAATTTTTTTAAATATTCTAAAATATTATAAAATGTAGAAACACGCACACACCACGCTGAATTAAATATTGTCTAAATGCCACATTTAGTTCGCCCTTGAGGTAGGGTAGTATCGGAACCGCACAGGAATGTATATGTTTGGTGAAGAAAATCCTGAGTAACATATTAGCTATTATTTACTCTGCTTTCTCTTAAATAGTAATATTTACTTCGGAAATTTTGATTCAATTTGGAAAGAATATTTTGATTCAATGGTTACGAGAAGAAAGAAGATATTTAAATTTGTCCTTTATAAAATATTAAGAAGATTTATTGTAAAAACATTCTCCTGGAATTTTTCAGTTTATATTGCACCATAAAAGGAAGTTTAGAAATATTTTTACAGTATACAAACTATTTTCAAAACGAATCAACCGTTATATTTGAATATTTATATACCTTTTGAACAATTTAACACAAAATTATTTTCAAAAATGCACATTATTGTGTACTTTGGAGTGATTTTCAAATCGACTCGCTAGAAAATACTCTTTTTGAGAAATACTTTAAGGCGAGTATTTTCTTATATTTTAACAAACTTTAATTAAATAAGAAAGAGTTTAATTTTAAAAATACTTTATTGAGAAGAATTTTGAGCTTTTCTGATTCTTGAAACAACAAATTTTATAGTTACTATTGTAAATTGTAAGCGTTGCCAAATGGGGTTTTTTTAAAATTCGATGCATAATTAAAAATAGTTTTTTATTTTCGCCAATCTTTATTTTATCAATCATTATTTACTTTAATTTCATTATTTATAAAAGGGTTTTAAATTCGAGTATAACATTGAACAAACTTTCCGAAATTGTCCAATTAGACCAACTTTAGGAAAAATCTAAACTGATAACTTTATTGATATTTAACAACGAATTAAGAAAAGGAAAAAATCCTTCAATTCTTTTTTTTAAAAAAAATTGCTCATAATTCCAGATAACTTCAATTAAAAACTTTTTTAATCTTTTCAAAAATCGTCTGTGTTTAATCCCGATGTAAAGTTTCACCGAACAAAGAATATTTAAAAAACAAACGAAGAAAGTTCTGAAAGAGTAAACACACGTTCTAAATCCGCGAAAATTCCTATCCCAATTTAATAAATCCTTTTAAGACCTGCAAGATGACAACTCTTTTTCGAAAAAACCCAAACTGCATTTGAAGGGAAAAGGGAAAAAAAACGAATGAATGTTCGTTCCATGCTAAGTAGCACTTCAGACTCAGAAAAGGAAAATGGAATAAAAAAAAGGAATGATAAATAATAAAAAAAAACGAACTATTCTTTTATCCGGTAATACACACACCCTCCATCCAAATAAGCAGATAAAAGTTATTGACAAGACTTATGTAAACAGCAATAAAAAGGCTTTCTGTAAAGCTAGAAAGGGGTAGGTACAGGTAAACATGAACAACTTTTCCCGTCATGCATTTGGCTGGTGCCCTTGAACATGGCGCTATCGCTGAAGCCACACCTACCTCTCATTGGATAAACAACTCAAATTTCTATTTTTTTAATGGCATTTGCTTGTGTTTTGTGTTTGTGGTTGCTTGCGTCGTAAAGTCACAAAAGAATGTGAAACGGTTTTAACTTTGTGTTCCATTTGTTTCAGGTGGTCTTTTTTTTTCAGTCGCCATGTTTAGGGCGTTGGGGAAAAAGCTAATTCGCAGATGTTCTGCATTCGAATCTTTGAGCAAAGTAGTATTATAACGATGTCGCTTTGAATGAGATAACGCTCTGCTGTGGAATGATTGATGAGGCTTAAATTTATTCTTAAATGTTTCTAAGAATATAAACGTAGTCTTTAACTCAGAATTCCATGCCGAATGTTTTGGAATAAATAAAAACCGTTCGGTCTGGAGTTGGAGGGAAACTATCAGTTAAGGACACAAGCGGCCATTCACATCATTTACTATGCTTATTAAACTACGAGAATTCGAATCTTTTTTTTCTTCTGTCAGTTGACTCCCGCCGATTGATTGAACACGCAGAGAACGTGATTATATTTCAACCTTATACTTAGAACTATATGATCCCCACACGGTATCTGGTGTTCATAAGCTTTTAAATGCAATTGAACAAGTGTTCTCTGAAGTTTTTACAAACGCATAACAAAAGATGCCTCTTTTTGTGGTGTGTTCCGATAATATTACTCCTGGTCGTGGTGATTAGATTATTGTTTTAAAGTTTTGAATGATTGATGGGTTGGTTACATTTAAAATAAATGGAACTTAAATTACATTTAATGTATTTATTTATTGATGTAATCATCATGTAACTGCAACGGATATATATAGGATTCATGGGATTCTTGGAAACGAACTTTAAGACTTCACTATTTAAAAAGAATTTGTTTTTTTATGCTTAGCCAGCGGTTATTCACTTTTTTGCTGTAATCTTTTTCTCTATCGAACTGTTATTGGTCACTGCTGGTGCTCGTTTTTACAGGTAAATATTACGTACATAGGAAAATGTGCAGCATAACAATCCATTAAAAAGCGATAATCATTTTATTTTGAAAAACGGTTTTACTTTTAAAAAATATGTTAAAAAGATTATAAAACTATTTTTTAAAAGTTTGTTTATTTATTTATTGTGCTTTAGAAGGACAACCCCCTTAAAGAAATCGAGAAACTGTTCAATAATACAAATACGTTTGGAACCACATGATTTTCTAAAAGCATACAAATGTATATTTTTTTATTTTTTGTGTTTTTCTTGTTATATAGAAAATAAATATAAAATTGTTTTAAGAAAATTATTGCAAAAAAAATTATTTAAATGCAATTTTTTGACAAAAATTGAAGAAAGAATGACATATTTACAAAACAATTTTATGAAAAAATGCTTCTATAATAATGATATTTTGCCTCTATGTAGCTTGAACTTAATAACCCGGAGTTAAACTAATTTTTTTGAAATACTTAATTTAAAAGCGGGTTTATTCATATTTTATTGTATCAGAGTAGAGAAATTTCAACGAAAGACACCGATTATTATTTCAGTTGATTGTAACTCTGAAAGTAATGAGAGTTTTTCAAAAAATTTAGTTCAACCCAGGTATAGAAGTTCTAGCTATATATAGGCAAAATATAATAACAAGATATCATTCATTGGCATGGCCAAATAATTTTAGCGCGTTTTTCACATGTTGTATTTTACAATAATGCAACTAATGAACTTTTTACTAACAAAAAGTGGGACTATACTTAAAAAAAAAAGGGGGAGGGGGAAGATTTTAAAATTTTTTTAAAAAAAAACTTAAATTTTTTTTTTTAAATTATTAAATTTAAATATGATTTGGCTCCTCTAGGGCACAAATGCGACCAAATGCCGAAAACCCGAGGTCAATCGGTTAATTATTGGCTGAGAAAAAGGTACGACAAAATATGGAACGAAGACGTAGACGAGGACGAAATTTGCGTCTTAATAGCGCTTTTTTTACACTACATGAAAAACGCGATAAAAATAGAAACATTTTTCATGAAAGGAGAATGTTTTGAAATGTGTCATTTTTTCTTCGTTTTTTTTTTCGCCAAAAATTTCATTGTAATTATTTTTAGCCCGTTTTTCACGTAGTGTAAAAAAAGCGCTATTAGGACGCAAATTTCGTCTTCGTCTTCGTTCCATATTTTGTCGTACCTTTTTCTCAGTCAATAAGCAACCGATTACTTTCGGATTTTCGGCGTTTGGTCGCATTTGTGCCCTAGATGAGCCGAATTATATTTAAATTTAATAATTTTTAATTTAAAAAATTTTTTTTTTAAGTATAGTACTTTTTGTTAGTAAAAAGTTAATTAGTTGCATTGTAGTAAAATACAACATGTGAAAAACGCGCTACAATTACTTGGCCATGCCAATAATTGTTTGTCTTTTAGTTTTGTAACTATATTGCTTAAAAAATTGTATATGTATATTCTAAATCACACACACAACTGTCACTAAATATACACATCAAAAAATTATTCATTTGTAAACTTTTTCAGAATCACCGTTTCCGTAAGTACTCAGTCAACTTAAATGTACATCTACTAGTAATAAGGAGTGCAAAAAAAGAAAACTTTGATATAGTCAGGAAGTATGCTAGAACAACTTTAAGTCAGTTTTGAATTGTCACGTACACTTTTGGTTACACGTTGATATTTCTTGTTTTACTGGTGTTTTTCCGAATAAATGTAATACATTGTTAAACATTTCGTATCGTGATACAAAATAACAAAAAAACTCAATTTTGTATTTTCCAATTTTTTCACGGAAAATTTATTATTTTTTGTTTGTTTGTTTAATAAATGTTTGAATTGAATATTTTAAGATTATATTTTCTTATTTTTTGTGTATTTATCACTGTTACATTTCTCAACAAGATTTAAAATAACCTTGTATTTTGTCTATAGGAATCCAATATTTATATTCATTTCTATATATCTCCTTACAGGTTAATGAATTTCTATTTAATAATTTTTAAATTGCTTTTTTAGGCAATTTAGTAAATTTTAAAAACATGATTTTGATTTTTGGTTCAATTTATTCAAAAATTTAAACTTACTTTGGGTACTTTTCTTGATTGATACCTTTCATTACGACAAATATTTTTCATCATGAAACTTAATTTTTATTAATTTTCTTTGTTCTATTTACTGTTCTGTTTTTTTCCGCATTATTGTTTCTTGGCGTTCGTCTTCAGTTAAATTCATCACTAAAGCTGCAATGCCCAACATTTCCTTGATAAGACCCTCAGATTTTGATAAACCTGCAGCTCTTGCAGCTTCCTGGAGAGTTGAGCATTTAGTTCCGTTGATTGTTAATAAGTCTTCGTATGAGACAACGCCTTTCTTCTCACGAAAAAGATTACAGTCCCGGTAATCGTTGCGATATTTTTCAACCGTATTGATACTGTCGCAACGACAATACTTGAAACCAAGCACATGGTTGTCAATTCAGTGGGTACGACTCTTGCGATATCGGGGTTGTCTACTTGACGAGTTATCTTGAACGTTGGCATTTTTGCAAAAGTACGCAATAAATTTATTACAGCACCATTAAATCTTTTATAGAGAGAGGTAGAGATTTCAGCTATAATTTTACGAGGGGCGATTGATAAGTAAGGTCTTCAATAGCATAAAATAAGTTTCCGACAAGGTGAAATAATAACAGAGGTATCAGAATGAAGGAAATTTATTACTCTTATATACAGGGTGTTTCAAATTGAATGGGACAAAAAGAATAACGCAGTGTGACTGCCGTAATGGATTTATTCAGCCGAAACAAATTTATTCTGCAACTACAAATATACAAGTTTTATTTGGCAACAGGGAAAAATTATCGAATGACGATCTCTCCGCTAGAGGCGCTGTTAATCCAAATGTTGTCCATGCAGGAGAAAGCGTACTGCGTTTTCGAATATGCCAAAACCTCCTCGGTAACTGTTGTGCAAAGACATTTTCGCACGAAATTTCGTAAAGAACCACCGCATCGGCATAACATTAGCAGGTGGGTGAAGCAGTTCCAGGATGCCGGCTGCTTATGCAAGAACAAATTCTGTGATGACAATTCGCCCTGTGATTTTTTTTCTCTGGGGTTTCGTTAAAGACAAGTAGTTTGTGCGTCCACTTCCTCAGGACTTCCACATTTTCCTCCACATTTCTTCTTTAGAAGTATCTTATAAAATTAATATTGTAATGTCCTGGGATTTTCAAATATGGAGCTGGAATGATGCTTTAGATGTTTTTGTTACAAATTCAAAGGACGACACATGTATACAAATATTTACATCTATTCGAAAAACATTTTAGGTAAATAATTCTCTCGAATGATTGAGTTTTAGCGAAAACACTAAAAAATGGGCCATGATGGCATCCAACATATCTGCTTCCGGCAGTTACAAAAAACCTTCTCACACAGCTCGCTGGTAGAGCTCAGAGGAATCTCTCCGATTTTTCAATCTCTCACAATGCTTGCTGGTGGAGATGACCGACCTCTGTCGTTGAGAAACAATCCCCGAATACACCAACGTGACACTAGCGCAGGCGCAGTACCTCGGATCAGTCCGCGTTGCCACCCAGAATTTCATAATGGGTCTAGAGTTCGTTACAATATACACTCCATTCCTTAATTCTAATTATTCGTTTGCTCGATGGGTTGAGTCCAGCGTAATTCCAGGTTGATCGTAAGTCTAGGGTTGAGGACAGCTGGAGTTGATAGATTTTCTGGATACGAAAATCGAGGCAGTCATATCATATACTTATGCAGCATGTAAAAGATCCTTGAGTATCAATTTGACTCTGATACTCCCGGCAAAAAAAAAAAAAAAAAAATCATGACGATATATAGCATCCGATGAGAGCTTGAATTAAAATTAATTCAAGCGTCAAAAATTTGGTAGTGAGAGCTACCACTAGATGAGGCCACCACAGAAGTGGATCCCACTCTTGGGTGGACTTGCCGATTCCGTTTAGGCTTGTATGCCAAAATGCAGCCCATTTGGAAAATAATTATTTACTCTTTGTGTTATTTCATATTTTATACTACCCTAACACTTTTAGTGTGTCTATTCTGTATCGCCTTATCATACAGTGTAACGTTAAATGAGGAAAGGGAATATGATATAATTTCCAAAATATATAAAACGGGTTGAACAATGAGGGACTGAGCCTCAGTGTCTTCATATAATTTTAAAAGTATAAATTAGAGACTGAAGTGTACTTGTATAAAAATGTTTTTTTTTTTAAAAGAATGAAGTTTTAAAATGAAAAGAAGTTATTTCTTAAGCGATTTTGATGCTTCACTGATTAGACAAATTTGAATAAATTGGGAATTATCAATTTATAAGAGGATTTGTATTTAAATGTGTAATATTCGCAGTTTAAAGAACTATAACTTTCTAATGCTCGTATTTTTTTCCTTTATATATAGCAGAAAATCTATTCACACTCTCACCACAATATTTCCGGAGTGAGTAAATATTAACGTCGCGCTGTTCAGCTACACGAGTTCTTTTGGCGACGGTCTGCGTAATTTTGAACCATGGTCAAGTGACGCGGACGACAACTGAGCTGGCACCCCCTCTCCTAACTAACACAACAAACCAACGGGAGGACGTTTGAGCTCTCGACAGATTTTACGTGCTTAGCTCCCCTACACGGCGGGTCTTCAGTGGTACTGGGATCGAACTCACGACACGCTAGCCATGATCTGATGCCTAGACCACTTGGCTATAATGGCCACAATATTTCCGGAACTATTAGACCCAAAGACATAAATTTGGCAGGCATTTTTCTTTCCTTGAGTAAAAATGTACTTGGTATGGATTGTGCGAAAATAGACCCACAAGGGGAGTCTTGGGGGATTATAGACAAAAATTCCCGTTTTAGAACTATTACACCCACATACTTGAAATTTGGTGAATGAAATAGGTCAATTTTTTGCGTGTAAATACTAATAGGTGAATTGCTTGTAAATACTAATAGGTGAATTTCTTGTAAATACTAATAGGTGAATTGCTTGTAAATACTAATAGGTGAATTGCTTGTAAATACTAATAGGTGAATTTTTTGCTTGTAAATACTAATAGGGGAATTGCTTGTAAATACTAATAGGTGAATTGCTTGCAAATACTAAAAGGTGAATTGCTTGTAAAAACTAATGGGTGAATTGCTTTTAAATACTAATAGGTGAATTGCTTGTAAATACTAATAGGTGAATTTTTTGCTTGTAAATACTAATAGGTGAATTGCTTGTAAATACTAATAGGTGAATTGCTTGTAAATACTAATAGGTGAATTTTTTGCTTGTAAATACTAATAGGTGAATTGCTTGTAAATACTAATAGGTGAATTTTTTGCTTGTAAATACTAATAGGTGAATTGCTTGTAAATACTAATAGGTGAATTGCTTGTAAATACTAATAGGGGAAATTTTTGTTTGTAAATACTAATAGGTGAATTGTTTGTCTATACGAGGCGTGTCCAGAAGTTACCACCATTGTTCAGACATTTGTCATATAGGAAAACCAACTTGTCAATACCTTCTTCAAAGGAAGATGCTACCAGTGACGACATCCATTGCTAAACAACTCTTTGTGTAAACTCTCATCACAAAACAATCTTGGTTACACAATGTAACGGAAAAAATACTGAAGCGGGTGAATAATGCCTTTTATACTATAGTTTTAGTCGAACTTTGTTATAATCCAAATTATTGAAGTGAAACTTCTTTGCTCACGGAGTGAGTGGAAAATTTGCCCAGTTTTGCGTAACAGGGAGAAAGCGAACGGAAGTAATGATTTCCCCCGCCATCCCCCCTCCAAATCGTCGCGATGGCGAGGAGATAGCGAGTGGGAGGAAAAGAGAACGGGGGACACCCTGTGACTTGCATCATATCCGTGAAAAAGTTGGATGATTGCCCGCCTTTCCAATTGGTCGACTCCCCTCCCCCCTTTTCTCACCAGACCAGGGAACATCTGTCAACGGTTATATGTGTTGCAATGTTTGCGTTACGGTGTAGTAGACAAAATAGCTCTTGCAGCAAAAGCGTACCTTTTTAAAATATTTCCTTAGATTGTTGGCCACATGGTGATGTTTTCGGCAGCTAATTTGTTTTAATTTTCATTTGCTTTCAATTATTATTGATTCTAATCAGAATGACTAAATCAAATGCACAAATAGGAAAAGAGTTTCGTGAAAGAAAAAGAAAAGAAAAACTAGCAGAAAGTCCAGTCGAAAAAGTGATTAAAAAAACATAAAAATAGTGCAAATTCATCAAGCGCTACTGCCAAATCTCGATCAGAGTACATGAGAGAATATCGAGCACGGAAAAAAACATTGCAAAATATTCTTTCAATGCCGAGTTTAATGACTGATGATGTGAATGCCTATTGAGACTCATCTAACCAGAGGTTTCTGCAATCATTGGATCCGATGATGATAAAAGCCAATTTTCTTAACTGGAAACTTTAATGTTAATTTTGCTTCAGAAGACCACTTATTGAATTTTTGAAACGAACACTGAATTTGACAATGAACACTGATGCTACAGAAAGAACCACAAGACACGGAACCACGATTGATGCAGTTTTCTCACGTTTTCTTGGTCGACTATAATCGAGGATTTTCATATCCTACTTCAGTTACCACAAACCCATTGTTTCTTTCTTGGAAAATGATGATGTAGAAAATTGAATAAAAATATTATTTTCATGCAATAAATTAATTTTGAATTATATTTGAATTTAATAAGTTCCCCCAGCAGTTTAATATATTTAGATGCATTTCTGCACTTAGACCAACGTCGCTAAAGAAGTTTCACTTCTATCGCGTGACATTCCACACAACATTTTTTTTTATTGATACTTTTCTTTTTATGCTATATTTGTAATAATTAAGAATTATTTAGAAGCTGAAAATTATTAATATGATCAATTAAAAATGTATCGATTTAATATTGATAAAATATTTATCAATTCAAAGTCAAATTTTAAAAAATATTTTTTTCCATACCATTTTGAGATACAAACATTACCATAAATAAGGATAATTACTCTTTTGGACTTATTTTCCTAACAAAAAGTTAACTCTTTTGTTACGAACAACATTAAAAAATCGATTTATTTAAGTGTTTCCTTTTGCGTTACTTTCTATCACCTGAACAAATACTAAAAATGCACGAAATAAACTTTTTTGTTTTCAAAATCATTGTTTTGCGTACATACAACAATATAACAACTACATATTGTTCGCAAACCTACATTAGTAAACAATAATTTCATAAAGAATGTCAACAGTATTGCATTTTATAGATTACATTTCGATAATCTATATGCATCTTTTTTTTTACATGAAATGCTACGTTGTTTGAGGCGAAACATTCTGGTCTCACGCAATTGTTCATTAGAGCAGGAAATGGAATGAATATCTGTTGTTTATCACTTTATTTGCATAAAGCTGACTGTAACATTAGATGTACATGATTGTTTTCTATTAAAACATTTTTCCAGTTTATTTTCCATTTTAAATTTTTAAAGTAGGTTTTTTTAGCAACTTATGAACAGTCAATTCATTGTTGTGTTTTCTATGTTGGTGGAATATTGAGATAAAATGAAAATAAAGTAAATTTACAAAAAATATCATTAAAGATTGAGTTTAAATTGAATTTTCAATTGTAATATTATATGTGCATGATGTGACGTGGCCATTGGAAGGGATTTCCTAATAATGTTATTTAAGGTGATTGATGTTTTATTTTTGATAGCATTGACGAAGCAGCCCTTTGAAATAGTAAATACAGTTTATTGAATATTTAACACATAGCGTTCCAGCATGACAAGAAGACAGAGAACCAAGCTGCAACCGATTACATGACGAAAGACAAAGACAGAAGAGAAGGGGGGGGGGTCTCCAGAAATTTCAGTATTTATAATAAGTGGGAAGTCACATGATCTATATAGGTGGGTGGATAGGTGTAGTTAATTCAAAAGTTTGCCGTTAGGCGGCTAGATAGTTTATTATTAAAACGTGGGTCCTGAAGGGATGGACCAAGGATAATTAAAAGGTATTAAAGATTAAATTACTGGGAATTATTATAGTATATATATATACGTATAGTCCATAATAATGTATACAAATAGCTATAAACCGAAGTATAACCAGTCAAGACAGTAAGAAATATTAGCCACAGTAGTACAAATAGCAAATTGTTGGCCTTAGGAACCAAGATTGCAGGTTTAAACACAGTTTTGTGATTAGTCAACCTTTACCTCTTACTTGCTTATACAGTGGGCCATAGGGAAAAGAAGAGATTTTTTAGAAATGCAATTATATATTACCAAATAAAATACGCAATACTATTAATATATAACAGGGTCGGCAACCTATGATACGCGTGCTACATGTGGCAGGTGGTGCGATTTTCGGTGGCACTCAGTACTACTCTACAAATTTGTCAATTTTGGAGTGGATGGAATTTGATAAATATGTAATGGACCTTATTTGACAAATATCTTCAGAATTATGAATATTTACGGAATTACGAAAAAATTTGAAAGATAACTAAAGATAAACTTACATCTATTTTGTACATTATTGAGTATTTCGTAAAATATTCAAAAACTTGAGCTGTTCAAGCTCTAGTTTCGCATTCAAATTTTTATTTACCTTTTGGTGTAAGTAAAATGAAGGAAAATGCCTGTATATTTTATGTTGCCTATTTCTTATTTTAATAAATGTTTAAAAATGCGTATCATATGTACAATTTTAATTATTTAAAACTTTTATTGAAGAGATAGGTATATTTCATGCTATTTATTTTCATGTTAACATCATTAAAAGAAGCAAAATTATTATGCATGCATTATCGCTAGAATCGAATTGTTTAAAAAATGGCCTACTTTGTAGCCCCCTGAACCTTATTGGTAGATTGATTTGGCACTCCATACCTAAAACGTTGCCGACCCCTGATATATAGCAACAAAATTTAATAGCTACTTGCTAGTATGGAGTTAAAATCAATGTAAGAAAACTAGAAGATGATACAAAATTTACTTCGTGAGTACAGTATCAGGTTAATGTTTCCCGCCAATACAAATAATATATATATATATACACGAATGGATTTTCTTAAAGGGGCAGAATTTTCTCTCTATATATAAAAAAAAAGTTTTCCGTGAGAATAAATTTATTTATTTCTGTAAAACACGAGAACAGTAATAAAAAGACAGTAACTCCTGTTCAATATTACGGTTACAAACTGGCAATAATGCTCAATTTTTAGTTCAATCAACTACTTGAAACTCAAAAGTTAATACAACACTAGATCATAAATACGTATCTGAAAACTGAAGAAGCCTGTTTGTATTATTCGTGATAGAACAGAGCACAACTGAGAACAGAATATATGCGAGGATAGACCACGTACAAAACATGTCTATAAATAAAAAAAAGTTTTTGAGGTAATGTAATAAATTTATCTATGCATAAGGTATAGTTACTAAAAATGGGCCGTGAAAAGAGAGTTGAATTTAACTGAAGAGGAACTCCAAGAACAAATTTTGCGAAAAAAAAGAACAAATGAAGAAAGTGCACAAACGACAAATTTTTAGAATAAGGCAATTTGAGCCATAAGTTTGAACAGTTGTATAATTTCTACAATGAGGATTGATCCCTCGTTAGGTGTACAGAGGGTACCCACATCTCTTTTAGTTTTTCTTAAAATGTTTTAATTCGATTTTTTAATGGTTTTATACTTATCTTAAAGCACTCAATATCAGAAACACTTACCACAGTCCTGGCAATACAATTTCTATTTCTTCACCCACAAAACATGAAACATGCAAAAAACTCATTTTTTTCATCTATGGATGATTTTCTCCATCAATCTTTTGGTACTATTTTGATCGCCAAGCACAGGCGATGAATGTTACACTATAGCCGCGTTGACGTCTGGCGTTTTACTCTATAGCAATATGATTGGAAAACGTTCCATCGTTCGACAACATTTTCGTTCTCATGATAAAATGTTTAAAAATTATTGAAAACTGAAATTATTTTTTCAGTTTGGCTTATGTACGCGTTTTGAATTCGTGGTAAATTTTTGAAGAAAAAACGAATTCTCGGCTTATATACGAAACGGTTTATATTCAGAAATATATATGGTATATATAATCAGATACATATAGAAAAAAGTTTGAATTTATGTGAGAGCAAAATTTGACTAGGATAATTGTTTATTCAAGACTTTCGAAACGAATTCTGGTTAAGATTAAACGCCATATTTCCACGGAAACGCATAATTCTATAGCAGGGGTTAGTAACCTACGGCAGGCGTGCCACATGTGGCACGCCGTAAAATTCTCAGCGACACTCTGCCCTACTCTACAAATTTGTAAATGTTTGAACGGATAGAAGTAAATAAATTTGTTGTGGACCTTATTTGACAAACATCTTCAGAATTATTGTCACTTACGGAATTACGAAAAAATCTTAAAGATAAATTTACAGCTATTTTGTAAATAATTGAATGTCATTGCTGGAAGATTTAATTGAACTCTGCTTACATATATATATATATATATATATATATATATATATATACCACTTTTAGTTCTACATATATAAATAAAAAAATATTTCCGCATGCGAAAAATATTTCGAGTTCTCAAAGAAATTGTTCAACAACTGAATACTCAAAATCATGTCAAATTGAAAGTCACAAATTACACTCTTGATTTTGCTATATGAAAGTAGAGCGGTGCAAGCACAAGGTTCGTACATTAAAATTTTTATTTTACTATAATGAAAGGAAATACTTATATTTTATGTTGTCTATTTCTTACTTTAATAAATATGTTTAAAATGCATAGTATATGTACAACTTTAATTTATATATTTTTGTTAAAGAAATAATTATATTTTTTATTTTGTTTATTTTTACGTTTAGAAATACTTTTAAGTGATACAAAATTAATATATAATAAAACTGTAAATATCTATATTATTCCCCACTATTATCTAATTCTGCATGCCTTATCGCGGAAATTGAATTGTTTCAAAAATGTTCTACTGCGTGGCCCGCTGAATCACATTAGTAGATTGATTTTTCGCCACGGCTAAAAGGTTGGCGACCTCTGTTCTATAGCCAAGACAAATATCTGTGATTCATTGGGGGAGGGGGGAGGAAGTTAGGAGATTTACATATAATTATTTTCAGAAATATTTAGTTTTAATTTATGGCAACAATTAATAGAATTTTTTTAAATAACTCTTTTTTTTAAAAATCGTGTAATTATGGATTATGTTCTTACACATACACAGTCACTATTTTCTTCTAATGATTATCTTTCTTACTCAGTATATAACGTTTTATTCCTAAAGGTTATTTACTTATACGATTTTGGAACCCTAAAACACGGTATAATGACACTTGCTAGAAATTTAGTTTTAATTTTTGTAATACAATAACGCAGTGCTTCTCAAAGTTTCAATATTCGCGACCCAATATCCAATCATAATTTTCATTGCACCCCCCCCCCTCCTTACAATAACAATGTATTGAATTCAATAATACTATACTTTGAGGCTAAAACTACGATACAACTTTAACCTCTTACGTGCCACTGGCGTATATAAATGACACGCTCAGTCAAAGCGTTAATTTCCCCGGACGTATATATATACGTCTTTACGAAATACAATCTTTTATGTGCACTGCTACCATAAAATTATTCCGGAGGCTTTGGAATGCAAAAAAATGACCTTGACAATATGTTTGCGAAGGATATACTTTTTCAGAATTATTTGCCTCTTTATTCCTCCCCCCCCATACATCACTTACGCAAGCCTACGTGGAAAACGGTTGGCATTAAAAGCGAATCCCATAACTTTTAATCGGCAGTTAAAAGGATGAATTATAAACGGTACAAATTAACAAGATAAGTGTTAATTTTTTGAATATAATGTTATATATGACAATCCCATAGGGCAATGGTAATTATTAAATTTGATCTTAACTTGGTATTGCTAAATTAATTATACAATACATTGTGTAGCACCGATGCATTTATAAGTGTAATATATCAGTGTAAATGTGTATTTTATTTTTTATTATGTCAGAATATAATTTGTTTGTTTACTTGTTGTAATTTGTTTGTTGCTGTAAATTAAAAAATTTTAAGTAACCTTTGTTTTAAAATTTTCAATATGCTCCCGCCCCCCAAGGGAACGCGCCCCACAGTGTGAAAAACGCTGCAATAACGTATGAATATAACATATACCAAAAAATCCGGCGTATAACTTGCACTTTTAACACAGAAAATGATCGAAATTTACGGGGGCGCGTATACGCCGGGTATAAAAAAAGATAGCTCTAAAAATAAAGAGAATATGGGCATGAAAAAAATTAATACTTGTACACATATATAAGTACAATTTAATTTTAAAAAAGACATTCCGTATGAACATAAAGGTTTGTAGATCTATAAGTGCACTTTCTTTTCTAAGGCTTGTGATAACACTGTTATGTTGATCGGGGTTCGAGGATTTTATGCAAATCAGTCACAAAGAACAAGACAGTTCCTAAGGGGTCTCAGGGGTGTTAATTTTGTCTCGAGGAGTGAAAACATAAACAATTTTCAAACAGGTACACTTCTTTTAAATTCAAATTAAATAATTCGAATCTTTTACACATTATTTAAAATAGGATTATGGTTTCAAAAAAGTACAAAATGTTCAAATATAATCATAATTTTAAAAATTATAAGCATATGCAAATAAGAAATAATTTTGTCATAAATATTAAGTAATTTTTGCGTCGTGCATGCTATATCCTAAAATAGTAGCCTTTGATGTATAAAACTTTATAGAATTATAAAATGTGTCATACTCTTTAAACCCTAGTAATTTAAGAATAATATATCTTTTGTATTTGAAAATATTTAAAAAATATAGTTTTTTTTATTTTTAAAAAAATATAATTTATTATTCTATTTATTGAAAAATAATACGGGTGTAATAAGAGGATGCATTTAACTTTATAAAACAACTTATTGCTAGTAATTAAAGCTACTACTTTATAAAATAGCAACGTAAAGAACTTAATTAATATTTCTTATAGAAATATTTCTTATTTTCATATGCTTATAATTTTTTAAATTATGATTATATTTTTAAGATTTTTCACTTTTCTGAAGCCCCATTCTTTTATAAATAACGTGTAAAAGAATCGAATTATTTAATCTTAATTTCAAAGAGTTTTTGTATTTGAATATTGTTTATATTTTCAGCCCTCTAGAGAAAGTTAACACCCCTCAGACCCCTTGAGCGGTGAGAATTTACTGTCCAAAATCAATTCTTGAAATACAGGATTCAGCAGGATTCACAGAATAAATATTAAAAGGTCTTCACTCCTTCAACCGCACTCAGACACTATTATCAGTGTCCAAAATACAAGTATGTAAAAGATTATTCACAAGCAACCGCTAGTTCAACAGTCGAAGTAATCACTAATCACTTCAACGGACAAGGCAAGACTATTAATCGCTGGTCAAAACAATAATCACTAATCTCTGGTCAAAACAATACTGATTCACCTCGGTGAGCGTCTTTCTATTTATATCTTTCGCAGATCTTTCGAGAAAGATCCGCTTGTATCATAAATAGTGAAATTAGTGGATTTCTCCAACAATTTCCAGAAGAATCCAGAGGGTCCCGAACTCGTCAAAAATGGTCGCAAAATCACCAAGATGGTCGTCAAGTCACCAAATAGGTCGCTAAAAATTATGCCAACTTGGCGCTTTCCAAAATTTCGCCATGTACCTATTGAATCGCCATTATAGCTTAAGGGATGACTTTGCTTGTGAATATTACAATTTTAACATAAAATAAATATAACGTTAAGTAATATAAATACATTACACATTAAAATACAAATTATTTACACTATTTTATACAAAATTCGTAACAATACTTCGAATAAATAACTTCAAAACATAAGAACATTGCTCCCGTACATTTCAGGTTTTTCGTAAAAATGAGGGTGCACGTTGTACTGCAAATGTCCCTAAAAATTAAAAATTGCAGCTTAAAAGTATTTGTGCACGTTATACGCCGGATTTTACGGTACATTATGATATTATATATTGTGATACTATTCCTATATAACATTTTAGTATTACACTTATAACTATATAAGAAATATATAAAAAGAAACGAAAGAAAGGTTATTATATTATTTATTCTTTATATATAAGTACATATATAAAGAATTGGAATCGAGCTCCACATTAAAAGAGCCTAATTCAAACTGTGTTTAATGATCTGAATTGCAGTATACTTATTAATTTAAACAGTTTATTCACAGAAGAGGATCCGTTTATCTGAATTTACTTTATAAATAGTTAAAAAATTCAATGTACTGCAAACAATTAAGCAATGGAATGGCTCGTCAATTTACTAAGTACTGATTGTGCCGTGGAATTGTAAAAAATGTACAAGACACGTAAAATGCATAGTAAATTTCGTTTAATTTGGTTTTTAATTGGTTAAAATCCATTGCATATATATTTTTTTAAATATATTTGTTGTAATAGTTATGTTTTTAAAAACATTGTTTATACTTCATATGGTGCAATAGAAAACCAATTATAAAAATTATTACACTAACTAAAAACAATATACTTTAATCGTTTATGTGCCTCATTTAACTGCTTATAAATAGCAAAATGTGAAAACAAACGAATTCTGGTGCGAGGAAAACACTTAGAGCATTCAGAAAAGTTTTTAAATTTTCCTAAATTCTAGAAAAAAGGAGAAAGCGGCCCGCTCATCACAAGATTTACAGAACTATTAGATCTGCAGACTAGAAATTTTGCAGGTATGTTTATTTTGTTGAACAGAGATCCGCTAAAATTTTTGAGTAAAAATCGATTCTGAAGAGGGAGGGGAGCAGAGACGAGTTTGACAAAAATTCCCTTTTTTGAACTATTACAACTACAGAGCCCTTATAGATAAAAATATATTCTCATTTTTGAATCATTAGAGTTACAGACTTGAAATTTGACAAACATGTTTCTTTTGTTGATTACAGATTCTCAATGAGGACAGGAGGGCTATAAGAATGTTTTCCAATGCAATCGAAAGTTTAACGCTAGGACTTAGATACTGAAAAAGTAAAAACAATATATATTCATACAGCATCATAAAATACCCAGTGAAGAGTGTCTAGTTTTCTATGTATGTAACCAATCTTATATCCTAGAAAAGTAAATATGCTTTTAATATAACACATCACTCAATAAACCCTGGCCCTAACTAATGAAACAACAACTTTTAGGCAAAATTGAAATTTATTTATCAAGATTTCCCTTCAAGAATGATACATTCAGCCCAGCGCTCTTCAAATTTTTAATACCTTTGTCGTAGAACGATTTGTCTTTGCTCTCAAAAAAGTCGTCAACTTCGTCAATCACTTCTTCATTTGAGGCAAATCTCTTTCCCTGTAGCATTCTTTTAAGGTCTACAAAAAGCCAGTAGTCCCTGGGGGAAGATCTGGACTGTACGGTGGGTTGGAAAGTAATTCGAAGTGCATTATTTTGCTTGAACAGTGTTTTTCTCCATCACAAAGAAATGTAACACACGAAATTCTTTTGTATCCATAGCTTTTAACCAAACAAAAGTTGCTTCATTAAAGTCTGTGTAACTTTTCTACTAAACAAGATTTATCACGAACTTTTGATACGTGCCGTTTGAAAGTTAGTACTACTAGGTTAGACTAAAGAAAGTTAGAATGTAGCGCCATCTATATGTTAGGCCCGGGACATATTGAGTGATGTGTTATGCGTAAATAATTTCTTAGATGCTATAGTTTTTTTTTTCTTTTCTTCATGGAAAATTAGAACCTTATTGATACTTTGGTGCAGTGGTGCACACGTGAATTTTTCAGGGGGGGGGGGGGTTATGGCTTCAAAGTCCACCTTTCTCGTATCATATTCTTTAGATATATTGATGGTTAGGAACAAAAAACAGAAAAAAAATCACTGAATATAAATAACTAGCATTTATTTATAAAATAAATTATGAATTACAAATACTGATACTCTTCCGTTTCGCCGGGACAAGCGAAAAAGTCGCCACAAATGATACAAACAACTCCAAATGGAATATTCCCACTGATAAACTTTTACCAAAGCTACATTTTCAAAACAACTCGTTGTCTTGTCTTATCAATAACGTCTTTTTCAGAACACATCAAAAATTGATAAAAAATCAATGAAAACTAACATTTATAAAACTTTTTTATGTTTACTTTGTATGTTGTAGCCAATGAAGCCTACTTGGGGAGATTTGCAAAGGCGAAACGTAGAAGCACCCAAATACTATAGCGTTCGAATTAATTGGGACAAATATCCTTTTCTTGTTTAAGTTTCTATGAAATTACCGGTGATGAACCGAAGTAGTGTGAATGATCCACATTTACTAAAATTTACTTGTTTGATTGGTTTTAGTGAATGGTTAGCTTAGTTGTGAACCTTTCAGTGTGGCGGCTGGTCGTTATAATTTTGCGTTCTGTGCAACACGTGTTACTTATGATTGATTCTTCAAATATAGATGTTACTTCGAGAAAGCCTTCTAAAATAATTGTACTTAAAGAACACACTTCTATGACTCTTAGAGATATATTTATTGCAGTTGGTGTGGACAAATAAAGTGTTTCAAGAACTTAGAGAACATTTCGGGATTCCAGATCATCGTCTCCAAAAAGAAAAGTGAAAATGCGGGCATAAACGGAAAACTACTCCAAGAACTAATAAAATTCTAATAATAAATAGAAAAATAAATCGAAGAAAGACAATCACAGACCTCCGAAGGGATTTATTAGGTTATGGTGTTGAAATGAGTACCTCAACTGTACGGAAAAGGCTTGTGTGCGTTGGCCATAAGGCAGCGTTTCTCAAACTGTGGGGAGCGCCCCTGCTAAGGGGACGTGATAATCCTACAGGGGGGGGGGGCGCAAGCATATCAAAAAGTCGAAAATAAAAGATTTAAAAAAATTATTAATTTACTGAAAGGAATCAAAACCAAATACATTCTGAGGCAGTGGCACACATAAGAACTTTTCAAGGGGGTCAAGGGTCAAAAGTAAACCATTCTCGTATCACGTTCCAATACACCACCCAACATATTCTTTTGATTTCCGGTGGAAAATTAATTATTGAATAAATAATTAGCATTAATTAATAAAATTAATTATTAATAACAAATAATTAAATTTTACGTACTATATACGTAGGATTTTAATTAATCGGAAAAAAATCTAGTGCTTTGGGGGTCCAGACTTGGGGATCCGCCCTTGTGAGAGCCATAGCTCTGAGATAATAAAAAATACACACATCTGCAATGATATAATATACTTATAAATGAATCAGTACTGCACAATGCATTTGATTCTTAATTCTTTTGTAAGTTAAGAAGAAGTTCAATAATTGCAAGTGACCCACATGGGCTTGTCATATACAAAATTGAAAAGGCTTGTGTAAACAGTACAGTTTATAATTAAAGTCGCATTGTAGGTTTACGTCAAAATACATTATTATTGAATTCAATACATTATTATTGTATGGAGAGGGGCGCCATAAAAATATGATTGAAATTTGGGTCGCAAACAGTGAAAGTTTGAGAAGCACTGCCATAAGGCAACAAGACCAGGGAAAAACAATTTTTAACTCAAAAAATGATAAAACGCTTTGCATAGGCCAAAAAATACCGATCATAGACTGTTAACAATTGGAAGAACGTGATTTTCAGTCATGAAACATCTTAATTTGTCCAGAGGTAGAAATGGAATATAGTAGAAGAAGTGATGGTAAGACTCTGCTGCTTGATCATATCCAATTGACTGTAAAATACCCTTCTAAACAGATGTTTTGGATTTTTGTTTACAGCAAATGGCACTGGAAGCTTAATTCCTCTGAAAGGCATGACAAGAATTCTATCAAATACATAGAAATGTTACGCTATAAATTGTTCCATTCATGGAAACATTTGAAAAAACATCTCGACATGACTTGGCCCCTTGTCACACTTCGAAATTATTCCAGATTTTTAGGCTGGCAAATAAAATAAAGTGCTAGATTGCCTTGGTAACTCACCAGTACTAAATCTTATTGAGAACTTATGGCCTATTCTCAAGAATCATTTAGCTAAAATGAATCGCACAACAGAGCAAATGATAAAAAGAGCTATATTAGTTATAGTGTGTTTCCTAAATGATGAAATCAAGAACATGTGTGCTACTCTAGAGGAGTCAATGCCAAGACGGGTTGAAAAGGTCATTTCTACTAAAAGAAGACATACTTTGTACTAATATAGAGATTTGTCAGTCTACTTAAGGCAGTGCTTCTCTAGCTTTCACTATTTGCGACCCAATATTCGATAAAAATTTTAATCGCGCTCCCCTCCACACAATAACAGTGTATTGAATTCAATAGTACTATACAATTACACTAAAGCTACGTCCCGGCATTGATCTCTTAAGTGCCACCGACGTAGATAAACGTCTCACTCAACCAAAGTGATAATTGCCCCAGACGTATATATACGTCTTTCCGAAGTACGATCTTTTCTGTGCACTACTATCCATAAAATTATTCCGAAGGCATTGGAGTGCAATAAAAGAACTATGACAGTGTTTGTGAAGGATTTAATTATTTCGGGTGAGTTCTTTTATTTTTATTTTTCTTCTCCCTCCTCCTAATACATCACAAACGCGCGCCTACGTAAAAAAAAAAAACGGTGGCATTAAGGAGCGAATCGAGTAACTTTTAATCGGCATTTAAGGGATTGATTATAAACCGTGCACATTACCAAGATAAATACTAATTTTTGGATGTAGTTTTTCATATTACAAGCTCATGGGGTCACTGATAACTATTAATCTTTTCTGTTACTTAGTATTATTAAATTAATTATAAAACACATTGCGCAGTACTTATACATTTTATAAGTATTATATGAGTGTAAATGTGTATTTTATTTTTTATTATGTTAGAATGTATTTTGTTTTACTTTCCATAAGTAAATATTTTTCTTAAATAATCTTTTAATTTCAACCTTTAAATATGCTCGCTCCCCCCTCGTAGAATTATCACCTCCCCCCTAGGGGGCACGCCCCACGGTTTGCGAAGCACTGACTTAAGGTATAAAATGATTATAAAAGCTAAGAGTCTTGATAAAGTTGTTTTTTCCCATTTGTCCCAATTAATTCGAATAACATAGCACTTAGTTGAATTACCAGAAATACACACACTATATACATAGGATTATAATCAATCGAAAAAAATCAAGGATGGGGGGGGGGGTCCGGAACCTTCTGGAGCCCCCTCCTCCTTGTTCATTCCTCAGGAGGAATGAAAAATTTATCATTCCTCCTGCTTTGGGAAAATGATAAATTTTTTTAAATCTCCTTTATCACTTAAATTCATTTATAATTACTTCTACTTCATTATTACGAATTTATAGTCAAAAACGAAATCCATTTTTTTGCCCTAAGAAAAGAATGCACATGCTCGTCAGTCTCCATAATCTGAATAATTATAGTAAGCATTACTTCATTTCACTTTATCCTTGAAGTCCTCTGAAAAGGCTAATTCTAGAAGTTCTATCGTACGTTAACTTCGCCAAAGTACTCATTATCTCAGGAGTAAAAGGGTGGACAGATTTCGTAATCAATCATCTGGTTTTCCGGTATTGAAAGCCTTGTTGCTGCCAGTTGAATTGAGATAACAATTCATTGTGTTCTTAAAGTTTCAAACTTTGCTGTTGAAATCATAACTTCATCAATGGATTTTCCAGTAGTGTGGATACGGGCAGGAAACATGGAAAGCTTCATATCAATAAATTTGTTGGCGTAAACAAGTAACACTTTAAGTTAGTATTCTAGTTTAACAGATTAATGTTTACTTTTAAGGTATCCCACTTTACTTGAGACAATTTTTTTTTAAAAAAATAGAGATATGGGTTTTTTTTTTTTTTGTTGTTTTTAGATTTGTTTAGTACATTTTCAGAAAAATTATATATAATTAAGAAGAGAAAAATAAATTAATATGACTAAAATGGGAAAAATTGGTAAATAACATAAACGTCGCCCATTCTGTAACAAAAGTGTATGAGCAAATTTTCAATTCTGATGTGTTGCCATGTTATTCATTTTTGAAATGACCTTCAGGATAAGAGATATTTTAATTTTTACAAAAACTGGAGCTCTTTATCTTAGTTATTATATGAAATTGCGTAAAAAATCACAGTGAACATATTAACATAAGGGACTGTAAATTTTGTAATAAAACAGTGATTGATGAATCGGAATGTTAAAACACTTCTACAATATTATACAGAACATACACAAAAAAATATCAGTTAATTTTCAGAACTTCTTTAACAATCGCTGACTTTGTTTGGGCATCTAAAAAAACACATTTTGAGTAAAACGCGTTTTAAAGTATGACATTTTGCTTTATGTAATAGCATCTGCTTTTACTAATACACTTGTAGCTCTAGTGAACGGGAATAATAAACTTGATATTTTTATAAAGCTAATAAGATGACCTATAAAATAAAATAATGTGTCAATTTTTGGCAAAATTCGCAATTTTAGGGTAGACGGATACCTTAAGTTTCTCCCCTTTTGAGCTTCGTGAACGATTTATTGTTATTTACTAACATATCAAAGTGGATGTAAAATATTTTTTCATAGAGTTTCACAACATACATATGTGGAAAGTAAGTTCTGTGGCATATTAATAAAAAGGGGGGGAAATGATAGTTTAGAAAAATTAATAAATACGTTTTTATAGTTAACTGAACTAAAAAGTAATTCATAATACAAAAATAAAATGATTAACGAGAAAATTAATATCATTGTGTTGAAAGCGTGGGGTACTAGATATCAAGTACTATAATTTCTTACTAGTTCTATTCCGAAATGAACAGTTAGAATAAAAATGTAGTACAAAGCACCCCACGCTTTTACCACAAAGACATTAACGTGTAAATTAATTATTTTATTTTTATACTAAGAATTACTTTTTAGTTCGATTCACTATAAAGCGTTTTGTAATATTTTTAAACTGTAATTTATTTTTTATATTTTAGTTCGATCTACAATAAAAGTGTGTTTTTTAGTTTTTTAAACTATCATTTATTTGTTTGCATTTTCAGAAATACTGGGCAATTATTTATATTATAGTAAAAAATTGATGACACGCAGCCTTCCCTTTTCACATAAAGAACATTTTGTGTTTGTTTTATTTGTATATATGTTTGTTGTTTGTGTACATGAGTGTTTTCGCTTTAGTGTTATAACTTAATCTTTTAGTTGCCAAATCCGGAATTAGTCGCCAAATATAGAAAAGAGAAATCGTTATTCCTGATAATCCTGGTTAGGACAATAGAACAAAATTATTCAATTATTGTATTGTCATCGATTCTTGAGAAGTGTGCGACATTTCGAATAAATCTGATGCTTTAAAGTGGGTAAAAATCGAGTTCAAAGATTCCGCTACGTACGAGTGAAGCTTAGAAAAGGGTGTTAATAAGATTTAAAAAAATAATTCTTATGTTAAGTACTGCCTTAAGTGGAATGTTTAAGTATTTGAGCCTTAAGTGGTAAAAATCCAATGTAATTTTTGTTTAAGGGGAAAAAATAATTATTTTTGAAATATTAATATTTATTTATATTTATTTATATTAATATTTTTTTTTAATATTAATATTCATTTATATTAAAAATATTAATATTTTTTTTTTTTTTTTTTTTTAAATATTAATATTTTTATATTAATATTATATTTTTTATATTAAAAATATTAATACTTATTTATATTAAAATATTAATATTTATTTATATTAAAAAATTTATTTTTATTTATATTAAAAATATTTATTATAAAAAATATTAACAGGTTCTTCAATATTAAATTTATGAAATATCTATTGTTGAAATGGGTGAGAATAAAGTGGAGGACGGGGAAAAAACTTAGCTCTTACTGATTCCACAATGTGAAGAGGCTTTGGTTATGAAATATTTCTACGTACTTTCTACTATTCGTTACTCAATGCTCATTAACAGTAATAATGGATTTTGCTTATTTAAATTGTAAAAAAAATAGTTTTATTTTTTGAGTCCAAAATCATTTAACCAAAAAGAAGTACTTTTTTGTTGTTATTTCGAAAATTCAACCCCTTTGTGGCAATATTAAATTTCTAAATTATTATTTGTAAATATTTTTCTCCTAATCCCTCCATACTATAAAGCAGTGCTCTCCAATCTTTGTATCACTGCAGACAAGTCAACGTTTAATAATTTTATCTCGGCCCATTGAAGGGGAGGGGGACGTTGATTGTTTATATTTTTCATTTAATTTTAATTCACACATTGCGATTCAATGGACAAAAATCGGTCAAAAAATCAAATCTAATTTTTTTAGCCTAAATTATTGTTTATATACTTTTTTATAACCTCACAAAATTTGAAAGCTCTCTCTAAACTCAAAAAACGCAGAACATTGCTAGGGCTTTTTTTCTATTGTGCCTAATGCTTTGATTTTTTTTAACCTATTGCTAATAGTACATGTAACAAAATTTTGTATACATTTTTAAATCAAAGCAATATTAGGTTTTTAAAAAGAAATGAAATGAGAATTTATACATTTTTAAGGGATTTTCTATAAGCATTCATAAAAAGAAGTATTGTGCGAATACCAATCATTTTACCGCAAAATCCATAGCAACTTTTGTTAGACATAGTTTGACGTGCTTGTAAATAGAATTTCATGCATGCACGTAAATGTTTGTAAGAGGAGTAGCATTTTAAAATCACTTCACAAATTTTCTCCTTAAAACAAGTTTTTTCTCCTTAAAAAATTAAATGGCTAACTTTTTTTATGAAATTGTGAGCACAAAATCTGTTTCACATAGTATAACACTCATAGGAGGCAACAAAAAAAGTTTTGAAAATGCTTATATTTAAAAAAATTTGCGTAAATCGTACCATGTCTCCTTAACAATTTTTTAACAACTATCTAAACAAACCTTCAGAATAAAGTAGTTATACCAAAAATAACAATAATAAATATGAATTGATTTAGCTTGGAATATAAAGTGATTTCTATAAAAAGTCGCCAAAACTGGAAAGAAATAAACCATTGTAAATAAAATGGAAATAATTTGAAGTGCTTTTATGCAGCCCAGCACCATTTGATCCACGGATCAGGGTTTGGAGACCACTTCCATCAAGCATCTTTTACACACATGTCGGTTCCGATTAATAAGATTTTTTCCCTTCCATATAGTTCCATACCGTGATCCACCTTATTGTGTACATACTATTATACCATCGACAACTTCGCCAAAAAAAAGACCTCGCCAAATACTGATCTTTTTTATTCATCCACGGGAACAGTTTTCCAGTATTGACTGCATATCGCGGCAGTTGGCGACATCTTTTCATTTGACTAGTTAGTCGATGGTATAGTACGCAATTACCTTATTTTCGCGTTTCTTATTCTAAAATTTTCTATAAGTGTAATCGAATAACAAATTCGAAACAATGATTTTACTCGAAACAGACACGGGAGTCTAAGATGAAGAAGTTTCGTTTCAACTTATATGTATATACAGTCGACTCTCGTTAATTCAAACTTTTGATAATATTAATCTCTCATTAATTCGAAGTATATGCTCAGACCCTAGAAAAACTCTTGACAATTCGAACTAAAACAATAGGTTTTGGTATACTCAATATTTCGAAGTAAGATCTGTGGATGGCCTGACTACAACTTGCAGTAATTCGAAGTTATCTTATAAAACTCTCGACAATTCGAACACTATACTATCTAGAGACCTATAGCAAACAGGTTCGAGCTTACATGTTTTGTGTTGTATTGTCTCTGCGTGTGTCTCCTGTAAAGTAGCTTTTTGATGACTATTTATCTACTATCCCTTCTTTGTGTTTCCCGATTCCTCAGGCGAAAAGACACTTTTATTGCTTTACTTCTTCAAGTGGACAGTTCTGGCCACACCTGTTATCAGCCATCTATACATTTCGTTTAAAAAAGGGCCTTGCTACTCATGTGTTCAGAAAAGATGGTCCGCTATTGCGATGCCCAGGATTGTGCTTTCTGCGTTGGAGTAACATAACTATTTATGGCTCATGTGTGGGACTTATAACATGTGGAACCAGGTGGTGCATGAGTGGCACTGGACCCTGCCTTGAAGAACCAATCATTTACATTTGTACAATTGTTGTTTTATTACATAGTTAAAATTTAAATGCGTTAGAACAAAAATTCAGGAGTTTTTTCTTACCTCTTGATAATTAGAAGTTTCTCATTGGTCCCTTCAACTTCGAATTATCGAGAGTCGACTATAATTTTATGATGTGTTTTATTGCAAATTGCCTATTGTCTTAGTTACTTTCCTCAACGTTTATAAACTTAACCATTTCTTATCAGTTTTTTGTCCTACAGTTTAAAAGTTTCATTTTTTTGTACAATTTTAGTTTTTTATTTATATTGAAGAAATAATTATATTTTATGTTGCTTGTTTTTATGTTAATAAATATCTTTAAATGATGCGGGATTAATACATAATCTGTATTTTTGACCTCTATTCCTATCTCTGCATGCATTTCTACCAGAATCGAATTGTTTGAAATATTTCCTACTACGTGGTATTGGTAAATTAGTTTGACACAACAGCCATAAAAGGTTGCCGACCCCTGAATATCGTATAATAAATTCATTCAGTAAAGGAAAGGCACTCTGTTTCTAAGCAAATAAAATGCAACATCACTAGTTTTCAGTTAAAATTAGACTAAACAATATATAATGGCACTCCCTTAGAAACCTTATTCATTTTTAGAAACATGCATTTCGTAATCTAAAATTATTGTCTAACTATGTTTTTGAAGTTACGTAACTTAGTGTAAGATAAAAAATTGATGAATGTACTGAATTTAAATTAGAATATTTGTATTTATTTTATATAATTCTTAATGTGCAGAAATTCTTAAAGTTTTATTTTATTTTAGTCGTGTGATTCATTTTAAATCTGAACAATTTATTCCAGAGATTCATTGGTCGTTTTCAAAGCAGATTTGTTTCCACGAGCAATTTTTTTCGTTTCAAAAACTTTCAGAATGTCTTTTTATGTTGATTTAAATAAAATTCATTCTAAAAATTACATAACTAGCATTTTTGCACGACCCTCGGAGCTTTTCTTTTTCTAAAAGTAAATGATGGAACATTTGAGTAAAATTTTTAACTGTAAAAAAACACCTTATTTTAGATAAAAACGTCTCACCACTAAGTCATTATTCTTTACTGAACATCGATTAAACCAATTACGATTTAACCCGGGAACGGGCCCGCGGGGCACTGAGTCACCCCAGGCTTACGAAATAGTTAATTCTGGGAAAACTGTTTATTTATTACCAATGACCTTGACAATATCCTTCTATATGACAGTCTTCATGGGAAATAAAATGTATTTTACACATAGTATCTCCTTTTTTAGGAGTGGCAAACGTTTCCTTGCAATCTTAAAGTACTTGTTTTGAATGAGTTCCCCGCGCTACCACTTCTGTTCTAAAATATTTTCTATGAACACGCTACATTTTTCCCCTGTGAACAACTGGGCGGAGGGTGGATCTGTGATTTGGAGCTTCAACGCTTTTTCTCCGTTTGAGTGGGACCTGAAGATAAACAAAAACAAGAGTGTGACTCTCAACAGAGTTACGGTTAATGTCCCCTAGCAGCAGGGGAGCAGATCAGGCGGTTCACCCCTTGACGGGGGGGGACGCAGGGCCGGCGTTAGTTTTGATTGCTGTGTTGTATGACTTATTATGGTTTATAAAAATGTAATTAAACAGAATATAAAGAAAGAAATCGGCATTTGTGCGATCTGTATTGGATGAAATTGAAATTGATCGAGCAAGAGAAGAACCTGCTAAAATAATGCGGATTAATCATGATAGCGAAATTTGAGAAAAGCTATGCTCATGAAACGTTTGGTTTGAAATGAAAATTTTCAAATGCTGCCTAAAGGACTCCACCAAGAAAAATATGACGTCATAAGTGTACCACAAGACACACTTCACTCTCTCAAAAAGACACAAGCAATAAAAAAGTTCAACATTATACTTGTCGATCATCAAAAGACAATAAAACTGCAAAAACTTGAGCAAAACAGGACATTTTTGCCTGAGAATAGCATTCCTATAATATTAACGAAAAGTGTCTGTGATTTGTGTCCCTTATTAAAGTCACGTCAATTTGAAACTTCTTGGTTCAGTTCGATTGATATTTCTTCTCAAATTATTAAAGAAAAATTGAAATGTCCTCAAAAGTCGGTACGTATACTCTCTCTTAGTTTAATTATCCACTGAAATTATGATTTTTATCGTGTACAACAAAAATAATTACATAAAAAAAAGCATTGGGGTGACTCAGTCACACCGCGTGGCCATTAACATTAGTATAGAGAGTACGCGCCTGCTCCCAGGTTAACCGAGAACAACTAAGCAAATACTTGCTGCAGCTTAAAAAGTTTTAAGACAAAAATTTCGATTGCATACAATATATAATACACAGCACTCTTCATATATTATGGTGCTATTGAAAACCAATTGTGTAGAGGAACGGAGAATGCACATTAAGGGAACCAAGACGATTTTTTCACCTGCGGAAAATCGAGCTTTCGATTTTTATCTTAAAAAAAGTAAGTTTAATGCTGATTCCAAAAATGCATAACATGTATATTTTTAACTTAAAACCTGATTAATTGCAGTTTTAAAATGTAAACAACAGCTATGGTGGTTACAACAAATGTCTTTATATCTGGAGAAAAGTATATCTACAAACATTCTCTCACAGAACCAGTTCTTGTCAAGATTAAAAACATAATTACAAACATATACATAATTTTTTAAACATGTATTTAGAGACTTCTCTGCAAAAGAACTTTTACTAAAATGTTTGCATGATCGTACCCAAAACGTAAATGAAAGCTTGAACAACTGTGTATGGAATCAAGTTCCAAAAAGCCAATTGTGAGCACAAATTTTTTTTTCAAATTGGTGTAATGGACGCAGTGATATGTTTTAATGAAGATGCACACGCAGGAACAAAATTATTAAGAGCACTAAAAATAAATCTTGGGAGAAACACTTGTGAAGGCCTTCAAAAAATTGACAAAGTTAGAATTTGTGAAGCCGAGATGACAGTTTAAAAAGCCAGCAAAAAGAGGCCAAGACTATTGAAAGACAAAATAAAAGGAAGAAGGATGCTTTTGAAGTGTTCATGCAAGATGAATACAAATCTGGAATATTTTAAATATCAAATTTTAGTAAGCTGTACCATTTTATTTAGTTTTTTTGAAATTACTCAAAATGTGTTTTTCTAGTTTTTAGGTACATCCGTAGAAAAATCTATCTATTATATTTTAGTGAAATTTGGTATGAGCTTTTGTATAGTAATAATGTATTTAATGCTACTAATTTAATTCCTAAAATGTTAGTATTTTTATTTTTACTGCCAATTTTCCAAGAAAAAATTACCATTTTTATCAAAATTTTTAAAATTCGAGATTCAATTTTTTTAAAAAAATATTTCTAAGCAATGAAATATATAAAAAAAACTGGGGCATTAAAATAAATGTACAATTTTGTAACTAAAACAGCATGATTTGGGGTTTTATATGTTATAAAACTACGGGTACCTAATCAACACCATGTATACGAAAGCATCTTTTGAAGTGGACTTTTTCAAATCCTTATATTTCTAAAAAATTTGCACACATTAAAAACTTTTATGTTATAGTATATTGAGAACAGTATATAGATTATGTGAAATAATTTTTTTGTTTATGGAGTCTTTGTTTTTGAAAACAATGTTCCTTCGAAAATCGAAATTTTGCTTGTTTTGCGTCAACGAGAGCATCCTGGTTCCCTTAAATATTTGTATGTCGAGGCCCCGCCATGTAGTCCTTATGCACTTTTAATCTATGGCCTATGCACTTTTAATCTATGGAGGGTCAATGTCCTTCCGTTGGTGGGGTGCGGTGGTTAGGAAAGAAAGGTGCCAGCTCAGGTGTCATACCTCGTCATTTGACCGAGGTCCAAAATTACCAGGTCCGTCCCCAATACCCATCATGCTGCATTTTTTTGTGCAACGTTACCATAAATCTCACTCATTGTGCGTCGAGTCTCAAAGTCCGCACGTTGGCGTGATATTGAAAATTTGAGTGTCCGTCAAGTGGGTGGGTCCAGCTCTGGTGTAGTCTTCGCAATGCTGACAGCAGGTTAAAATTTGATAGTTTACTAAAAAAAAACCTTGGTAATGTTATTGCGATTTATCTTTTGTCTTCTAGTTAACCAAAATTCTTTTATTTCAGATCTTTTGGTGCGTTTAAGAACTATTTACTTTTAACCGTAAACTTTTGTTGCCATAAAGCATTTTCAAAAAGTGCCTCAATTTAGGATCGGTTAAAAAAGATTAGCTAATAATTATATAACAATATATTGTCAACATTAATAATAAGCAATTTATATGAAACCTGTATCTTAAAGACATGTATTGTAATAAGAAAATTAATTTCAGTTTATATAGAATTACGAGGTTATATGTGTAACCTAACGGCAAATATTTGCTATTCTTTTAATTTATTACGTTGTATAACAACATGGATATATTAAATTAAAACTAAATTAATTACTCCTTTTCTTGTTAATTATTAGCTTTAAATATATATATCATTTTTAAATAAGAATTATATATTAATGTTTATATGTCGTATATAAATTGCTCAAATCGATACATTCCCTATTATTAATGGTAAATATTTGCTGTTTTAATTTATTTCGTATTATTAGATAAATTAATTATATTACACTAGATTAGTTGTACTGTTTCTTCATTTTACTTTAATATTTATTATGAATGTAATATATACAATCCATATTATTTAAAATTAATTTTATTATCACTTATATTTGCAATTTAATATTAGTAATATGTAATCAAATTGTTCAAATCGAAACATTCATCATTGCTAAAATTTTGTTGTTGTTGCTTATGTCACCTGTCTGACGTCAGATTGAGGCCTACGAAATTCATCATGGCAACAGTCTAAAGATACGTCTGTCGTTAGCCTAAGCTTTGAGCCCATGAAGGTGACGGTACGATTTTGCTCACTATAGATGGCGACACCATTCGGACCCACAAATTTAACGAGCATGTACTCCGTGTGTACTCGGTGAATATTTGGTGGCATCAGGCATCGAACCCAGGCCTTCCGGTCTGGCATCCTATGCTCTAACCCACGGCTACCCACGGCCCTCAATAAAAAAATTTTTTTTTTAAATTAAACTAAATAATTTTTTTTAAATTAAATTTTAAATAATAGTTTAAATTATTTATAATATCCATAGAGATAGAGAAGTACCTATTGTTGCCCCCTTTTTTTTAATAAAATTCAGAAGATTATTTGAAATAATAAATTCTAGCCTAAAAATTAATGGAACAACATTAAAATTCTTTTTAAATATCAAAAGCTGCTGCAAAAGTTAAAATTTAGTAAGGAAACATTGAATTTAAGAAAAATTATTAAATAAAAAAATGATCTCTAAATATTTACGGAAAAATATGGAGAATGTACCTCATCGCCGATCAATAGCGTAAAAATATTATAATAATTAATAAAACTATAATTAAATTCTAACTTAAAGAAAAACCTAACAAATAAATAAAATAAACGTTGCAAAAGTTACCTCTCAATTCTTAAAAAAATGTGACCATTAGATTGTTACCAGATTTATTAGGAACACTAAAAAAAACCCTTCATATAACTGAATTGTAGCATAAAAAATAATTATCTCATATTTAAGATTTTCCAAAAAAAAAAAAATATTTTGCTTAAAATTAAACTGAATACACACATACGCACACACATATAATATAAATGGTGAGAGAGAAGTTATGGAACTTACCTTAACAATTTTGCTTCCTTGAATATCATTATATTCAAATTAGGAAAAAAGAAATAAAAACTTGATCTTTTTGAATTCTGCATCTTTGTTGCACACGTCACATTAAATTTATGGCAAATTATGTAACTAATTATAACTCATTACCATGCCTAATTCGTTAATTACATTGCTAATATTAAATAGCATCACATCGTCAGAAAGTTAATAACAACCTTAGAACTGATATTCCTTAGGCCTACGTAACTGGTTAAAAGAATACGACACACAACTGAACGAATAAAAATACTTCGAAATGATTTTATCATTGCAAACTTTATTTCACATTTTCCGTCAAACAAACTTGTATTTAATTTTTGTTGTTTGACATTTGTTTTCATTCGTACATTCTAGCTGTAACTAAAATCATGCAAAATAATTTAAAATGAATCATTCATGAAAACAGGTTTGTCACACCCATATCAATCGCTTCATATGATCATAAGTACCGCGTTGTTACGGCTGTATTTCACTTTTTTGTTCTCATAAGTTAGCTATTTCCTTACAAATTATGTGTATTTGATTTATAGAGGAAAATAAAAAGACGCAGAGTATGTTTTAAAGGTGTGTGGATGTGTGGTTTTTAATTTAAAATCATATAAAACACACACACAATAATCCATACTATTCGTAATAATATGAACCAATAGTCAAAATAAAAAGAATTTGGGAATGTGTATATATATGGATGCGATGTTTGAAAAGGGGAAAAGTTAATAATACACACAAGGGGGAGGGAGGGTCCAGGAGGACCGAACTCTCCATCACCTTTGATTTTTTTCCCAGATCGATTAGAATTCTATGTTTTTTTTTTCAGGATATTATATTTTTTCTAAGTATGTAGTATTTCTGATAATTTAATTTAGTATTTGTTATTAATAATTTGTTTCATCAGCTAATTCTTGTTGATTGTTCAGTATTTTTTTTTTTTACTATTCTTTGTACCTGACAATCGATAAAATCAAATGAATACGTATTGGGGTATAATACGAGAACGATGGGCATTCGACTCCCCACCCCCCAGGGACGTCTTAAGGCATGGGCCTACTGGGCCCGGGCCCAAGGCCTCGCCTTAAGTGGGGGCCTCGTTTCGTTCACGATTTTGTGTTAATAAGATCATGATTCGGATAATTTTAAAGGTCAAATATTATTCCCGTACATATTCTCCAAAAAACAGAGAATTTTAAACTGTATGTGAATTGGCAAAAGTGGTAATACTGCATTAGTATACGATGACCGTTGTCCATGTCTAGGCCTAGGCCTAATACGATAAACAATCATTCAACTCATTTAATTGAAATGCGGCCATCGGTCGAGCTGGTTTGTGCCTAGAGTTTTGAGATTATGAGCCGTGTACATTTATTTGTATAAAATGACCATTTGAACGAGTATTTGACAATGCATGCTTTTTTCTGTTTACTTTAAAATATATCAGGTAGGGCCTACTTTTGCATAAGAGCCCAGGGCCTCAAAAATATTTCTTTGGGCCCAGGCCTTAAAGAGTCTTAAGACGTCCCTGCTCCCACCCCCCTTGAAAAATTACTGAGTGCACCACTGTGAATATGCATATAACTTAATACATGGCAATTATAGTGAATATGGTTTGTACCTCGAAGTGATTTTTGAATACATAAGGGTTGCCGAAATGAAAGTGGCATTGTTGTAATAACTCAGTAATTTCAAGAGAAAAATGATTGGGCATGCCCCTATGGAGAATGCAGAGTGCTGGGAATGCGTGCGATATCGTTAGATCACTCCAGATCCATGTGTGATAGCGTGAGAGCAAGTTAAAAGACATCGTTATCATCATGGATGCCTCCAAACTGCACGACTGTCAATGATGCCACATACTGTGCCGTATTTCATGAACTGAGAAAGAATATTAAGAGCCGCTGATGTGGCAGGCTGCTACGCGGGTTTATTATCTCCCATGATAATGCACCTCCATGTGGCTGCGGCGTGCCAAACATTGTTCAAGCAATTCCGCTGGGAGGTTCTCGAGCATCCCCCTTGGAGCCCGGACCTCTCACCGTATTAATACGCCATCTTCGGTCCACTCAAGAAAGCCCTGAAGAAAGACTTCTTCATCCAGGGTATCCCATCATGTCGTGGACCGCTACGATACTTGTATAGACCTACAAGGTGATTTTGCCCAACCTATCTGTTACGTCTGCATTACTTCTTTCCTTTGTATACTAATTTATATCAATACCACTAAACCATTTATGAAACAGACTGCAGTGCCCCTTTCATTAGGGTGACCCTAAGATTCAGTAGCCTAGATTTTGAACGAAGCTTTGCAGAATTCATATCCCTGTACTATCTGAAAAAATCCAAGTAATCCGAGTAACTTTGGCGATATTTTAACTTCCACACTTTACAGTCCAACCAGCTTACATTTTCTCTTTGGACTGTTTTGAACGAGTCAGGACCTGAACTCCATCTCTATTTGGAAGGATGATTCGAAATATCACATTATTGGTTTAGTATATCACAGCTCAGAAATATACGTTTATTTATTTGATGATGCATAAATAAATTATTTCATTTCATATGTCAATAATTATTTGTAAAAATTTCTCATTTGAGCGAAGTTTGGTTCAGCATAATTTTTGAAAATACGAGAAATAATGTGAATAAGACCGTAAAAATTGGTAGAAACTGAAATTTTAGCGGGGGATTGATTTTGTAGTGTGTACGATTTCGTTTGCGATCGTAACGCAACTCTAGAATTAGTTGAAGAGAATATAATTATATATATCCGAGTCAAATACAATCTTATTCCTTTTTTATTTCTTTTATATTAAATACGAGTTTAAAAATAGAATAATATAATGCATAGAAATTGTAATGTGTATTGAAGTTTTACAAAACTTTAGAGGTAACTTTCCTGTGTGTGTGTGCATATCATGAGACACAATTCAACAATTTCCCTCATCATTTTCAGGTAATTTTTTTGTTATAACTGGCTTTATAAATACGACTTGTTGTAGTCAAAAATTACAAAATCTTTAGTTTTAAATCCCTTACCTGCCACCGTCGTATATACACTTGCTAGAAAAAGTCTGTGTTCACAATTGCTTACATAAACAACGGGAATTTAAAAACTAGAATTTGAAATTTCTTTAAAATTATATTTTATTTAGTTCATTTCAAGTATTAAGAACAACAAAGTGAACTCGATTTGCTTTCGTAGCTTTTAAAATCAAGGCAGGTTTGTAGCGGTACTAACAAAAATCAAGTAGAAAAAGTCTGCGTTCACCGTTTTAGTAGTAATTATAAAAATAATTTAAAAAGGAAAATGAGCTATTTTATAGCTGTTTGGGATAATCTTGTCTTTTGAGAACCTCATAAAGTCGTTTCAGCATTGAATTAACAAATCTTGTGGTTTCTCCAGTGCTTATCTTTTGCCATTATCTATTTGACATCTCTTCAGCATATCCTTGCTTGATATATTGTGTTTGACGAATCCTAGGCTCCAACAAATCCCATAGATGATCTGTAGATTTCAGATCAGATGACTGCGGGGGCATGTGCAATTGATTTGGGACATTATACAAGAGTCAAAGCTTCACTATTTCAGTGGTATGCTTAGGATCGCTGTCGTGTTGGAAACGAAACGACGATCCAAGGCCGAGTTTGGTAGAACTTTCCTTTAAAATTTTTTTAGAACATCAAGGTAATCATAATCATATTTGTTCATAATTGATTCAATGTACTCCAACTTGCCAACACCCTTGCTCGCCATGCACCCCCCCCCCCCATTGTAACACCACCGCACCGTACTTTACCGTTGGTACTAAATGCTTTTTATGAAGCTCTAGTACAAGGTTTCCTGCATACCAATTTACGATCTTTTATGTCAAAGATACAAAATTTGCTCTCTCGGAGAATATCACAGTTCTCCAGACCTCTGGAGGCTTGTGTATATGCTCTTTCGCAAAAGCTATCTGCTGGTCTTTGAAATATAAGACTTTTTCAGAGCCACTCGACTACGGTATCCGGCCTTATTCAAGATTTTCTTGCAGTATCCGTACAAATGCTTCACTTAAACTTCTCGTGAATGTCTGTTATTATTTGAGTTGCAGTCAAACGCGAATTTTTTTTCACTGCGGCTATCGTACCTAATTTTTCACTGATTGTGAGTTTAGATGGGCGACCTAAACGAGGTTTGGATGTGTAAACTTCTGTAGATTTAAAGTTATAAACAACACGCTGGATAGATGAATACCGTCATCCAACAAATCTGGTTATATCCTGACGACTTTTTTTTTTATCTTTTCGCATTTTCACAATGATTTTAAGCTTACTGATACTAATTTTCTTCCTTTCATTTTCCATGATCTTGAATTGCTTCGTATCTCACAAAAACATAAAAATTATTGCATTACAACTTTCTTAAGCTATTTTACTTGATAATTGAATGAAAAAATTCTGTTAACCTATAACGCCTGTTGATAAAAATTCTAGGAATCAAGATTATTCAAATAGTGAACGCAGACTTTTTCTGCCTACTATTCGTGTGCTTTTGTACAAAGCTCCCATTATTTTACGTAATTTTAATTCAAAATTAACGAACTCTTGCATGCTTAATATTTAAAGAGTAATAAACAAATTCGTGAAACTTTGTTAGAAAAAAATTATATTTCTATTAAATTTTAACTTTGCTGTATGATTTGTTATGGGTGAACGCAGACTTTTTCTAGCTAGTATATATGGCTGCGTTAAATGCAATGGACGTATATATACGTTTTTCCGAAACGCGATTCTCTTTTTCCTTGCACTGCTAACAGTCAAAACATTCCGAACGTTTCAGAATGCAATAAAATGACCATGGGCAGTGCTTGTGAAGGATTTACTCATTTCAGAGAAAAATTTGCTTAGTTATGCCTTTTTCTTCCCCCCCCCCCCATACATCGAACAAGCGTGCCTATGCGAAAAATGGTAGCACTGGGAAGTGAATCGCGTAACTTTTAATCAACAGTTAAGGAGTTAAAAGGATAAAAAATATATAAAACAAATCTGAATTAGAATTACTTGAATTATAGAAGAGTAACCTGGAAAACCATAGAATTCTATAGATTAAATAATTAAACAATGCTGAAGTACCATATAAAAGCTGACTATTATTTTTTTTTGGTTGAAACATTTTTTCCCGTTCGCTTCTTTTTTTTTTATGAAAACTCTGTAAAACGTAGTAAAAAAAAAGCAGATTTATTTTTTTTAATATCTTCTCAGATTAAAGAGTTCAAAGTAACTTGTGTACATTCTCAAAGATAACTATTTGTTTCTTGATTAAAAATAGTACTTTTTTCTCTTGTTATCTCTTATAAAAAACATATAAAGTATATTCTCTTTTTTAATAATTAAATACACTTTGCGAAGCCATATAATTCTTTTGCCTAAGAAAAAAAAAATTATTGTGAAGTACATTTTAAAAGTTCATAATTCATTTCCGAAATGAAAACATTACTCACTTCATTTCATTTCTTTCCGAAAAAAGCATAAATCATGCTCACTTTACGGCAATAAGTGTTCAATAATAATAACTTAAAATAAAACACCTTTTAGTTCCATTTATTAAAACAGCGCATTATTCCAACTTCAAAACAATTAATCTCAAACAACTGCCAGATGGTAAGGGGAAAATATAAAAGAAAACTTTTCCCTTTCCCCCTTCGCGAACTTAAGACTGGAATTAAACTCAAAACTTTCGTTAAACATAACTCAATTTACTGATGATTCTCGTGTAGAAATAAGTTTGCGTGCACTTTTAAAACAATCCTTGAAAAGAAAATAATAAAAGAACGAATCAGAACTTCCATTTGAGGGAAAAAAGGCTTACGAATTCAAATTCATTAAAAATCATATTTTTGCGCTCTGTACCATTCCAATGTTTATCGTAACCGTCGATGAAGAAAGAACATTTGATTAAAACATTTACATGGTTCCTCTCTTATTCCATCACGCTAAAGAAAATCTTTAAAGGAAAAAAATAACAAAGACGTGGAGAGAGTAAGACGTAAAAAAAAATGAAATAGAAACAACAGTTGTTCACTTAAAGCTTAAAAGATCAGAAATACGATTCAAAAAACGGCATTTTTTCCCTCATTCTAAGTATATTCCCCTCTTTCTTGATGATTTAAGAACATAGATGTTTAAATGTCTTAAGGCAAAATCCCTACCCCCTCCGTCTTTTTAAGACGCGATGCGGTTACGAAAAAACAAAAAGAAAGATTGAGGCAAACTAATATATAGTCAAACAAATTTTCATTCTATCTGCATGTATGTATGTATTTTCCGATCTCATCGTTCTCTTTTATAATAAATTTTGCTTCCGTTTCAACTTGGTGCTTGCCCCCTTACCTCCCCCACCCCTTTTTTTAATATTTTCTTTTTGTTTCCTAAATATGTCTCTCTCTCGCGGCAGTGTGAATGAATTTGCATCGCAGAACATTACTAATCCTTTTGTAGCATTCGTATTTTTCTCCTCCCCCCACTTTAGAGCCCCCACACTTAAATCGTGATTTTTACATAAAACTCGTCTAGAATCTAATGACATTTGCACAAAGCTTCTCCTATGCTTGGATTATTGAAAGCAAACGTAGAAGCGTACAGACCCTTTTCTCTTTAAGTCATTAATAAAAGAGTAAAAACACACGAGAAAGCTGAGTTAGCAAAGTGAAGCGAAGAGGTAAGACACAAGAACGCGACGCTAGCGCCGCCTGGCCGCATATTTATTCATTACTGATGTATTTTCCCCTCGCCGCCTTTTATTCCGTTTTTTAGTAGTCGTCTGCTTTTTTATTTTTTTATTCTATCTTTTCTATCTGTTCCGTTTCTTTATACATACGGTAACTCTTCTATGTCCCATTATCAGCATGAAAATCTCATAATCGATTAAAATGAATGCAAAATAACCAACGCATTTATTTTAATCGATTAAATTCGAGTGTTTTGCTGAACTCAGGAGTAAAAAAAAATTTATATGATCGATTAAAAATACAAATATATAACATAAAAAAGGAGGAAGAAATTATTTGATGAGGACTAGCTTTTGCAAAATGAAGTGATGAAAAAATAAAAGTTTTAAAAGTTTTGCTAAGTCCTTATTTTCATTTGCAAGTGTACTGTGTGTAAGGGGGGGGGAGGGTGGTAAAATTCTTATTGCTTGATTTCCCCCTTTTTATACAAGTCCAAGTAAATTCACAAAAATGTTTTAATGACTTTATTTTTTTTCTTGAATTAAGTCTTTTCTATGTTTTTTTTTTCATCAACATTTTTCGCAGAGTTTTAAGATTTATCTTCAGTAGATGACTCAGCTAAAATAAAATACCCACTCCCATTCATAGTAGAAAATGCTAGCATTTGCTTGTGTACTTAACTTTCAAATCTTTCTAATTTAAATTATCAAATGATAATTTTTTTTTCTTTCAGAAAATCAGTTATTTTTTCCCTTATTTAAGCATGAAAAAAAAAAAAAAAAAAAACGAAAAACTACGAAATTAACTGACAGAAAAAATGAGTTTTGAACATAAATATTAAACATTGAAATTTACTCGCAATTTGTAAGGGAATTCAATTTTTTATTGGACGCACAGAAAATAAAATTTGAAAAAACAGTTTTGCCACCTTTTTAAATGATTTTTTTTAAAAAGCTCTTTTAACAAAAGGAAGAATATATATATATATATATATAATACTATTTCATTGCTTCATTATTTTTTAAAATTTAAAAAATAACGAATTCCCATTTTTATTTCTTTTTATTTTTTTGAGTTTAAAAAGTTATCGTTTGATTTGCATTTTAAATAGTTAAAATTTATAGGAAAAGTAATAAATAGAATCAAAAAAATGAATTAAAAATTACTGAAAATTCTCCTTTTAATAATTCTAACATAAGGACTTGAGAAAACATGTTTAAAACATTCTGCATAATGCAGAAACTTTCTCAAATATTTCATTAAGTATTGGTTCACTTTCAGTATCCTCCTTCTGCAAGAAATCTTTTCGGATTTAAGCGAATTTATTTCGTGTTAAGAGGAAAAAAATGTATGAAAATACATAGTAGTTTGTCGGACCCGTTGTATTATTTCGCGTTAACCGATATTTCATCTTAAACCTTTTTGAATTAAAAAATATTTAACTGTATTTGAAGTTGCTGTTTCTTATCCTTATGGTGTAGCTCAGCTACACACACGCACACACGCACATACCATCTCTATAAAACCAAAAATCTCCAAAAAATCCATATATAAAATAGGATTTCCTAAAACCTCGCCATATGTAAAACTCACGCGATTCAGAATATAAATGGGGGAGGCCTAATCATTAGTAGGCCACCCCCAGAGATTGTTAAGGTTGTATTAGTAATAGTACTAATTTTTGTAATTTTTAATATCGTTGTATTAATGTATGTTATATTGTTATGAGTATATTATTGATGTAATATGTAATTTTATGAAAGTCTTCATTCGAGGTTGGATGTTAAGTTTTAATCCCTCCGGGGAAATTAATGGGGAAAACCTGTTTCCCTCTCAGATGTAAATCGAGAGTCTAACAGGCTACATGCGATTTTTATGGATCAATGTGTACGTGTGTCATATAAGATCTATCCTGACTTATGCATCCGAGACTTGGCCATTGACTTTACGTGATGATGAAGTTTTGGGAATTTTCGATTGAAAGATCTTACGCTGCATTCTTGGTGGGATCCAAGTGAATGGATCATGAAGAAGATGATCTAACTTAGAATTCTACAAAATTTATAAACAACCTGATATCGTAAAATTTGTAATTACAGAGACTTAAATGGACTGGTCATCTCGCTAGAATGAATGAAGAGATCGTTGCTGCAAGAAAATCTTTCTGGCAAAGCCCATGGGAAAAAGACCTCAGGGCAGACCCCCGTTAAGATGGATTGACTGTGTCAAAAAAAGACCTAAATATTTTAAAGGCCAAAAACTGGAAACCAGTTGCCAAAAGTAGAGATGCCTGGAGAAAGCTTCTGGAGAAAGCCAGGTCCCACCCAGGGCTGTCGAGCCATTGAAGAAGAAGTTTATGTGCGTTCCCATCCCTTTATGTTCTAGTATACGTTTCGTGAAGTGTGTGTCATAAATAAAAACATTTAATATAGACTCAGCTTGCCGTAAATCGATCATTCCAGTTCACTACTAATGGCATTATAACAGCAGTTAAACTAAATTTTTTGAAAAACTCACATTATTTTCAGAGTTACGATTAAATCAAATTATAATGCTTAATTTTGTTAATGTTTCTTAACTTAGATTTAATAAAAACAAATAAATCCACTTCTAAATTATACATTTCAAACATTTTAGCTCAACCCTGGTATAGAAGTCCTATCAATACGATGTGTGGCACTTAAATAATCGGGCTTTAGTGAAAACAATGTACCAATACCGTTAATCCTTTTTCACACTTTCCACTTCCCTTTTTATACATAGCTGTATACGAATTTTCCACCGTTCAAAGCACTGATGTGGCTCATCCCCATCTTCAGTAAGTCTACCGTTTTTCCTTTCACCTCATGTGCAGATTGAAAATGTGTTCCCTTCCATACATTTTTCATACTAAAGTGCAGGAAGAAATCGTATGTTGTGAGATCTGGTTAGTACGGTGGATTCTCGAGCACAGTAATGCGTTTGTCTGTCGTGATCTGTTTTACAGAGAGCACAATATTCACCAGGACGTTGTCTTGGTCAAGTTTTTGGCAACCAGTTTTCCGAAAACTTTCGTCGTATAAAAATTCTCGGCCGCAATTTTTCTTCTTGTCTCTCTTTCAATGTTCGTAATACCTGACATCATCCGAATATTCTTAAGTCAGTATTTTCACTCGATTTCATTAATTTGTGTTAATGTTTTCATCGGTTTTTGATGTACCAGGTCGACTAGAGCGTTCATCATCTTCAAAAGCCCCCTGGCCTTCCAAAAATCATTTGTGCCGCTAAAAAAATTGACTGCATGAAAAATGAAGTTTTCTCCAAACACTATTTTTAACAATTTAAAACATTAAGTTGAAGTTTTTTTAAGAAAAATTTTCACGAGAAATTTCAAATGTATGCGCTGTTCGATTTTTAAGTTTATCATGATCGCGGCACTTCGACTTAACAGCTTCTTACTCAAACAAGGATGAAAAATAAATTTGTTCTAGGGCTGGTGGCACGTTATTCTCCCTCCCGCTATCTAGTTACTAGATAGAGGGAGGGAGACTAACGTGCCACCAGTTGTATGAGCAGTCCGGGAATTAAATTGTCACACCTTGTACATAGGCAAAATATTATGATTATAGAAACAATTTTCGTAAAAGGAGAATATGTTGTTTTTTTTAAATATGTCATTCTCTCTGCATGTTTTTTTTTTTTTTTGCCAAAAAATAGCATTTAAATATTTTTTTTTTGTGATAATATTCTTGAAACGATTTTATATACGTATATTCTAAATCAACTGACACTAATTATCAAGAAATTTATCCACACTTTTTCAAAATCATGATTTCGAGCGTAGTCGGTCGCTTTTCACTTCTTTTCGAAAGCCTGAAAAATGACAACAAAAGAGAAAATTCCCTGAGCTCTGAAAAATAGCCTAAAATGTTTAAAAAATATAGAAAATTTGCACAAAAAGCAAAAATTCCTTAATAACTGTACATTTTCTGAACCTGGAAGGCATAACCCAAAGTTATCCCATACAAATGCAAATTTCTAAACATGTCAATTACACAAAATACAAAAAAATACAAAGGACTTCCGGCGGAATATTATCGACGCAATGGGTATCTTTGAAAAATATTTGCTATATGGACGACAAAAATGTACGAGGTATCTGTTTTAAGATAAAATTCTCAGCTAGTTATCAATTAAAAACTTAATTATTAATTAAACTAATAATTAATATCTAAAACTAAGTAATTTATTAATTAATACACAAATAATTATTAATTTAATTAAATCTATATTTAAAATTTGGAAATACTCTCCACAATTCTAGAGGTTTTTTCATTTAAATAAAATTTAGATCAGATAATATTCCAAAAATTGTGATCCAAATAGTAGAAGATACAGCGTTTTAAAATCTTTTAAATTAAATATTTCATTTAAGCTATATCGCTGTAAGATACTTCCACGTTATTAATATTGTTATATATGTAAATTTTAATAATATTAAAAGATACCTTCAATACTTAAAACTGCTTTAGTAACATTTAAAAGGAAAACTTTTTAAGTTATCTTTGTTTAAAATACGAATATTAAAAAAATGTCAAATTTTAAATATTTTTAGATTTTAAAGTTTTTTTTATTAGTGTATGGGCATTATATTTTAACTTCTCCGTGTTCAAAAAATTATTTTAGTGTTAATTTCAGCTTTTCTATAACCTTATTTTTTAATATACTAATACATAAAACGTGCTTCAAATTTCATGACCTTTTTTAATATTATTTTCAAAAGCTTAATATTTATGAAATATATACTTATTAGGATTCAAAAGTTCCCGCGAGGTCTGAGTCTATAAAAGTCACCTGAGTTACATTAGTTACCCTAAAATATTTTGCAACTAACTTTTTGAAGGAGGAAAATGTAGAGGGAAAATAAATTTATAGCAATATTTTTGAAGCCCTAAAAAGACAAAACTTAATATTGAGACAGATTTTTGAAATGAGGAATTTCACGTATGTTTCTACTTTAAAATATACAAATGCGTAGTTAAAAGTTTTCGGTATTTATTTTTGGTGGGAAATCATTAGCAAATTATTTCAATTTGGTTGACACGTTAGAAAACAAGCAAAAATTTTGAATACTAATTTTGTTAATTAATTGAATATAAATAATTGCTGTCTGGACTGAAATGGGTGTGACAAAGCCGATTTTCAACAATTATTTATCCTTCATAAATTCGTGTTGTTGATTTCATTTACAAGTACTACGCAGTTGTAAAATTTATAAAAGTTTCTTATAAACATATTGAGCTATAAAAAGCTGGAAATACAAGTTTATTTCCTGAAAGAAATCCCATTAAAGTTTATTGACGAAAAACACATATTTATTATTTACTGGATCGTGCCTGGCACTAAGAAACATTTGAATTCTAAAACGATAGCAGAATTTGATTATAAAAGGAATACAGTGACTTATGTGTTTTTTTATCAATATTACGCAGTAAAATAAGTAGAAAGTAAGTAATAACTTAAGGCAGTGCTTCTCAAACTTTCAATACTTGCGACCCAATATTTAATCATAATTTTCATCACCCCTCCCCTGCATACAATACCAATGTATTAAATTCCTTTCATACAATACCAATGTATTAAATTCAAATCATACAATACCAATGTATTGAATTCAATTCAATTCATACAATACCAATGTATTGAATTCAAATCATACAATACCAGTGTATTGAATTCAATAATACTATGCTTTGATGCTAAAACTATTATTCGACTTAAACCTCTTACCACCGGCGTATATAAACGACTCGCTCAGTCAAAGCGTTAATTTCCCCAGTCGTATATATACATCTTTACGAAGTACGATCTTTTCTGCACAATGCTATCCATAAAATTATTCTGAAGGCTTTGGAATGCAATAAAAGGACCTGGACATTGTGTGTGTAAAGGATTTACTTATTTCAGAGGATATGCTTATTTATTCCTTCTCTCCCCCTCACCAATACATCTCATACTCACGCCTACGTTGTAAACGGTGGCATTGGGAAGCGAATCGCGTAACTTTTAATCAGCAGTTAAGGGATTAATTATAAACCGTACAAATTATCAAGATACGTGTTAATTTTGTATATAATTTTATATAATACAAGACTGGAGTATCTGGTAATTATTAAACTTATTCTTAACATAGTATTATTAAATTAATTATAAAATACGTTGTGATACATTTGTAAGTGTACGTTTATAAGTGTATTATATTAGAGCGTAAATGTGTATTTATTTTTTATTATGTCAGAATATGTATTTTGATTGTGTAAGTTAATTAGTAATTTTTTTAAATAATCTTTTGTTTTCAACTTGCTTGCATACCCCTTTTAGAGTTATCACGCCCCCCCCCAGGGGCATGCCCCAGAGCTTGAGAAACGCTGACTTAAGGAAACTCTTTTTCAAAACTCGGTCTAAAAAATCGATAATTTAATAATTATTGAAAACATATCACTTTTCTTTCTGCTTCTAATAAAGTTTAAAACTTTGCTCTAGCTTATATATATATATATATATATATATTTTAGTTGCCCAAGCTGTAAAGTTATGTTGTTGTTTCTTATGCCAGGTGTCTGACGATGTCAGATCGAGGCCCAACAAATTCATCGTGACAAAGGGCTAGATGTATGCCTGTCGTTAACCGTAGCTTTGAGCACCATGCAGGTGACTGTACGTTTTGGCTCGGTTCCACCCCAGTTTCGAGGTAAAACTCCATAGGGGTGGTTAGGGACCTCCCACCTCGCTATTGAGAATACTCCCATGCCGCAAATGCGCTATACATTTACAAACATCAAAGCCTTCTTCATGATTCGAACCCAGGCCCTACGACTGAGTATTCAGCGTCTCTAACCACTATACCGGATGGGTGACTGTAGAGCTATACAATGAATTTTCGCTTACAACTCCCCCGAAACCACTTTAGGAGTCAATTCCCGTATAATCCGCTCTTAGCGGATGTCTACGTAAAAATAAAAAAATAAAAAAAACCCGTATCTACCGAATTTCATGTCTAATAGTTCGAAAACGTGAATTACACCTATTATGCACCAACAACAGTCCCTTAGGAGTTGATTTCCATAAAATTCGTTCTCAGTGGTTCTCTACTGAACTAAAGCAAAATATCTACCAAATTTTAAGACTGAAGGTCTAATTGATTGAAACCGAAAATTTTTATCTTTTCCACTCTGCAGTACCCTCAGGAGTCAATTTCCTTGTAACCCATTTTCTGTGAATCTGCCAAACAAAAGAAACGTAGCCGCTAAATTTGAAGTTTGTATATCTAATACTTTCCGGAAGTGACCATGAGCTTACCCAGAAAAAATGGAGAGAAAGAAAGGAGGTTTTTTTTGCGGTAATGGTTAAGTGTGTGATTCGCTTTGTCTTGGGGTGCAGAATGTTCATTGTCAAAGGACCATTAACTAGAGAACTGTGGGAGAATTTGATATCTTCCACTATTTTGCGACATATGTATGGTGCAAATTATTTTTTACAAGATTCCTGTTTAATTTGAGCTTTATTTATATTTACTGTAAAATCTCAAAGAATATTTTTTTAGTGCGTTTTTCACGTAGTGGAACAAAAGCGCTATTAGGACGAAAATTTCGTCTTCGTTCCATATTTTGTCGTACCTTTTTCTCAGCCAATAAGCAACCCATTGACCTCGGGTTTTCGGCATTGGGTCGCATTTGTGCCCTAGATGAGCCGAATCATATTTAAATTTTCCCATAGTTTTCCCGAATTTTCCAACAAATTTTTCTGAATTTCGCTAGTTTATAACAAAATTTTCTCAAATTTTTGCTTTTTTATAGTGCTGATTCAGATTTGTGTCTTTATTTCTTTTCAGCTCAATAGTAGTACTGTGACGGGGCTATTCGCGAGATTGTCTAACTAATCCTCTTGGGAAACTTTGGGGCTAGCATTTATACTAATTCACAGCCTTTCAGGAAAAACACGAGATAGATATATGTTAATTAGTTCGACTATATAAAGTCTATATATATATAGGTTTTGTAGATGTAAAAGGAGAAGGAGCCGCGAAGCTGTCAAGTAAGTTGAATATTGGAGAATTACTTCACGAAATTAGCGCGCGTTTAAAGGGTGTAATTTATGAGAGTAAATTATTAGATTGAAGATTTAAGATAGTAGATTCAGTATCGGCCTGAGGTTAGTTAGTGATCGTTCTCCTTGTCCATTTCTGGTAGACGGGTTTACTTAGAATTGAGTATTGGGATTAATCGACGTTTTAGGAATAACTCCTAGGTTTCTTCTTATAGTTAAACTTGTGATTGTTTAAGTGTTTGTCAGAACTTGAATAAATATATTTGTTATTATGGTGCTTGCTGGTGATGCTATGTTTTCTCCCACACTTAGAGACGCGCCGGGCAGAGTGAGTGGGGTCCCGGGTAGGACCCCGCCACCACAGTACGTTTAGAGGAGTGGTACAGTACACTACTTTCTGTTAGTAAAAAGTTCATTAGTTGCATTCTTGTGAAACACAACATGTGAAAAACGCGCTAAAATTAGTTGGCCATGCCAATGATTGATATCTTGTTAAATATTTAATTTTACGGTTTTCTGTTTGATTGGAAGTTTCTAAGTTGACTAAATATATAGTTTTAATGTGAATACTTCTATACTTTACGTACAAAAAGTTATATATATATCTATATCTATCTATCTATATATATACATATATATAGATGTTTATATATATATATATATATATATATATATATATATATAAAGATGTTTATATATATACATATATAGACCTCGCTTCACTCCAACACTGTTCAACCTATCACTATGAAAATTGTCATGTTTATATATTTTTTTCGGAGAAGGTTTTTGTGCTATCCTCTTTGTTGCAGCTCTCCACCAGGTGGCACTACAGCATATCAACTTCTACACCGTTCAATCTGTCGCCATGTTGCCAAAATGGTCACCAAAAATGATGCCAACTTGGCTCTATCGTTTCGTTACCAGTGCTAACAACATTTCGTTATATTTCCATTGAATCGCCATTATAATGTAAGGAACTGCGTTACTTGTGAATATTACAATTTTAGCATAAAATAAATACAACAGAAAATAATATTAACGTATTACACATCCAGATATAAATTATTTACACTATTTTAAGCGTTTATCACACAAAATTTGTAACAATGTGTTACTTTTGCTGAGTAGAGATTAACTTAGAAAGGTGTTTTCAACAATCGACCCACAAGAGAGTTACAGGGCGTTATAAATAAATAAAATTCCTTTTTATCAGTTATTAGATCTACAGACTTAAAAATTAACAAATATGGTTTTTTTTTGTTCAGCTGAGATATGCAAAAAGCGTTTTTTTTCTTTTTGTTTAATTTGCAATTCACCTAAAAAATTAAATCATTGAAAACTTCTTTATCCTTCAATCTGTATTGTTTAATTTTTCAATTCACCCATGCGAAGAACCAGCTAGTTTATTATAAAAAAAGTCTGAAAATTATATTTCGTAGGATCAAATTCTTTTCATTCAATATGAGAAAAAATACCTAAGCATCGAGCAAAAAAGAATTTTTTTGTTGGAAATTCACATTATATAAATGTAAAAGCCTTCAATTTTCAATTACGTTTATTGATATTTCATCCTCTAATTTTATAAGCAATTCAGAAATCATTTCGTTTCAAGCATTATAATATTTATTCAATGGAAAAACATAAAGTTTTCTCTTTTCTATTTCTAATTGAACTGGAGAATCAAGAAGAACATTTTAATATATAATATTCAGAGAAACGTAATTTTTATCATTCAGAATTTAGTCTACCTTTTAAAAGATAAAAAGTAATATGCCATTGAAATAGAATAGGATGCCATTGGCATTTTAACCGTACTTGTAACTTTAATAGATTTTTCCGGAATTCCGGGAAAAGGGCTTTCTATTATTCCCAGAATACCAAGGAAAATAAATGTTCGTAATACCTGGAAATTCTATTGCAAAATGTTTAAATTCTCGTTCTGCATTTCTTGGAAAATTTTCAATGTTTAGATCACATTTCAGATATATGGAAGAATTAAAAATCTAGATTTTCGAACAATGCGAACAATGCACTAAATATAATTAATGAGTTGAATATTGTATTGCATAATTGAAAATTAAACGGAAAAAAAAGATAGAATCAATTTAAATTTTAGAAAATGAACATTTCAAAATTGGTGAATATCTATTTGATTCTTTTCCGGAAATCGATTTTAATAAATTTATTCGTTTTGAGATTCGCATTAGTTTGAGAGCAATATAAAATCTTGATATTCAATTCTTGAATGTTTTAAGATATAGTTGTGATCTGTAACGTAATAAAAACGACTTAAAATGCAATAAAGAATTTGTAAAAGAGCATGAAATCACGTTTTAAAATTATCTAAAAATAACAGTAAATGTCGGATATATATATATATATACAAATTGATAATAATTGAATTGAACTGATTTATTTTACATTATCGTAGGATAAAAAATAACATTACTAAAAGGGAGAATTAATACCTTCTTATGTATTTTTCATTTCCTACTATTAGCTCACTCTCTCTATATATTTATATATATATTTATCTTATACAAATTTTCAATTGTTAATAAAATACTTTCTATTCATCCAATCCAGTTCAAATATTTTTTTTAAACTTGTAGTGGATGACACTTGATGTTAATACAGTTTCTTTCAAATATTAATTCCTTAATTACCGGTTAATTAATTAAATTAATTACCGGTTTTGACGCAAACTTAGATTCGTCTCCATTGTTGTAACAATGCAACTGTTAAAACAATGACAAAAGTTGGCGTCGAAAACCAGTTTTTCAGCCAAACTGGGTGTGCATTGTTACAACAATGTAGACAAATCATGCTCTTTTTACAATTTCTACTATTAGTTCACTCTGTGTGTTTATCTTGTTCAAATTTCCAATCGTTAATAAAATACTTTCTATTCATCCATTCAAAGTAGGATTTGACATAAAAATTTTTTTTATATATGACTTGTTAGAAATATATACCATAAAGAAAAACGTTACTCTCTCACTCATCACAGTATCTCCAGAACTATTAGACCTACAGACTTGAAATTAGGCAGGCAAGTTTTTTTTTGGAGAGTAGAGACCCGTTAAGAACGGATTTTGCGAAAATCGATCCCCAAGGGGTGTTGAGAGGGTATAAAGGGCGTTACCGATTAGTATTTTCATTTTGAATTTCATCAATCACTGTTATAATTTTTGAAAATTTAAGATTGCTTCGATTTTAGACTTTGGGTAATTGTTTTTACTTCGAGAATGAAACTCAAATTAATTTTCCAAGAATTCATTTGGTTTTAATTTTGATTGCAAGAACATCCTACACTATATTTTCCTGTTAATAATTAAGAATTGGATTATAGGCAGTGGCGTAACGGAGATGATTAGCCCCCCCCCTGCAAAGTCAGGTTTTGGGCCCCGGAACCCTGGGCCATCCCGTAACGCGGGGGTTGCGGGGTGTACGCTAGGCTACTGATTATAGGTATTTTTCAGTGCTTAAAGATTACGAATGACTAAAAAATTTTAAAAGCTATTACGAAACTTTCTGTTTTTTCCCCCTTTCAAAATAGCAAAACAAACTTTTTTCTTATATATGATTAAAAACTTTTTTTTTTATCTTTAGATAAAAGCAAAAGAACCATCATAAAACAGACGTAAAAATTGAAAAATGTTCATAAAATATATCTTTTTAGTACCTTTTGTAAATAAAAACTAAAAAAAGCATGAAATAATTTATATTTTTCTTTGTTAAAGTTATGATTAAAAATAAACATTTCTGCTTATTATTTCCTTTTATTCGGTTGTTACAAGTCAGC